>BHFT01011636.1:0-11562 GCA_004320025.1 Laticauda laticaudata
AGCCAGGCCAGCTCGACCAACCCGGTCAAACCAGGAGGGAGTGGTGGAGCCATCTCAACCGGCCCGAGAGACTCAGGTGGGAGCTGCAAGGCTGACTCACCCTTCCAGGCAGTTCCATGGAGAAAACAGAGAAACAGCGATCCTGAGCGAACCGCTTGAAGACCATGCAGAGACTGAGCTGCGCAGGTCAACCAGGACCTGAAAAAGCCCCACCTACCTGCGTGACTACGTGACACATGTTGGACTGAACCAAGGGGGGAGGGGTGTTATGTATGAAACTTGGTAGGCTCCAAGTTTCCTATTCTGATTGGCCAAAAAAGCCGTTCTCAGATTAGCCATTGGAGAACCAACCCGATTAAGCCGCCAGATGGCGGGAACACTTAAAGTGGTGTCATTGGCCACAAGCTGCGGGCAAGCCGCTATATAAAGGGCTGCCGTGGCTTGGGCTGCCGTTCTGTTACCGTTGCTTAGTGAGTTTAAATAGTTTGTTGTTGGAACCCGGTCTCGCGCACTTCTTTCCAGATGGAACATTCTTCACCACCTCTACAGGGTGGCTTAGTCCTGAAACCAGCCGGCTCGGGGCGCTCCAGCGGCGAGCACAGATCAAAACCACACAGTCACAGTTTCGGTCTGTTGCCGAAGCTCAAACCGGAAGCCAGCCCTAACTTGTGGTTTTGTTAAAAGGGAGACAAGGTTTCTTGGCAAATATGACTTTGTGACCGATAGATGATCCTTTCACACTTCCTTGTTCTTTTTCTTGCTAATATCACATATTTCACTATCTATAAAACTTGTATCATTATTTCTATAAAATTAATATATTTTTATGTCCTGCCTTAATTATGTTCATCAATAAACTTTCTTTCCAAGCAACTTCCACGAATCCATTGTCTTTTTCCCACTTGGAACTGAACCCAGAAGGATATTTCTTCCAACAGCCACAAGTGTGAAAAAATAATCACGTTTGTGCCATTTTAACTTCAGTTACTAAACGAACTCTTGCAAGTCGAGGAATCCTAAAACATTCTTTCCCTCAGTCAGATCATTTATCTAACAATTTCTATTAGGAATCCTGCAAACTTTCCAGGAACAAAACTGATAAAGTACTGGCTTGCATTTTAGTTGAATTTTTGTAAAATTCTTTAAGGGAACTCAGTTCTTTGCCTATACTCTGAAACCATTTCCGCTGCCTTCTGCCTTTGACTGAATTGAGAACACAAATTATTACACATGGAGAGAACGGAGAAGAACAAGAGTGGTCAGTCTACTCAAACAATCAGAATAAACCGGGGCGGGGTAACAGCTTTTCCTCCCTTATCCATGCTTTATAGCTTGGCTTTCCCCACCATTAGGAATTATGGGGTGGAGTTAATTTTTGGAATGACGCTTGCGCAGAACGTGCTTTTTCAAACCGAGCAGTAAGGAAGGGTTGAAGCGCTGAAGCCGTCTGTAAAGGCAAAAAGAAGGTGGGTTCGGGGTTGGTAACAGGCGACCAATCGGCGGGTGAGTGTACGGATGAGGGAACGAGCGTACTGCAATCTGCGGAAAACAAATTGTTCTTACATGGCGAAAAAGGGGTTCACGGGAAGAGGACTTTGTTTTGGAGCGGCCGTAAGAAAGTTTTAGGAAGATTTGGATTAGCAGCGCTGAGCCAAGGGACAGAATATCAACTTGATTTCCCGTGCTTGGGGATCCTTTGGTGGGCCTTGGACTCGCTTGCGATCCCATGTCCGATATGCAAGCCCCGCCCAGCTGCCTGCCAATTTTAGCTCGAGGTCCGGGGATTCTGGATATTGAAGAAGGTTCTGTGCTGCTTGTCAAAGGCATCTCGTGCTGATACTCTGTATGAAGCTGGTCCCAATATTGCTATGAGCGGTTCTTTGCAGTAGCGGTAATCTGGTTGTGAAAATGCACTTTTCAGCCCTCTTTTCGGAATAAGTCCAATGTTAGGAAGCCAAGGCACATGGAACTACGGTTTGAGGATTTGGAAAATCGTTCGGGACAGGCAGTGCATGCTAATATATCTAGTTGTAAATTATTCTTAATAAAAGATTAAGTTTAAAGCAGACGCAGCGAAATTTAGGGGAACGTCGTATCCGTTCTCTAGTTGAGAGAGCCGCGAACTTCAATCATCCCAATGAAGTGATGTTAAAAAAATAACTTCTCAATTTCTCTGTTTTTTTCGGTGATAATCGTTCACTCTGTTGCAATCTGATTCTGTCGAGTCAAGCAGGAAACTCGCTCCATTATGTCATCTAGTTTCTTTACGCAGCTTCCGCGTTGTTTCGTGGTGGGAATAGCAGTCCAACTGGAAAATATTCTGCTGGAAAAAACTGTTCCACTTTTAGTTTTTATCTATTATAATTGTTTGCTACAGTTCATACATCGTGATAGCGTTGTTATTGTTCTTCGTGGCGTTTGTTAACAACAGGCTGCAACTTGCTGGCTACATCCAATACTTCACATTTTAATTTTCAGATTTGTTACTGTATTGGTGTAGTCAGTGGCAGCATTTCTTACAAGCTATGATTTATTTATGTCGGTAACCATGTACATTCTGTACTTTGAATCAAAGGGCATGTGTGTCTTTGCTTGTTTCTTTTTAAAATTCCAGAAATATGTTAAAAGTTGCTTAAGCATTTGTGTTTTGTAGTGTGAAACAGGACTAAAATACATGGGCAATGTATAAGAGACAATATCTCTGTATACATCAAACTCATATATATTTGAGGGAGGTATAGATCTTGTAATGCATTTTTAAGAAGTTTTCTGCATTTTGAGCATTTAAGCCTGTTCAATCATTTAGAGGTATTTTTAAAAATTATTTTTAAAAGATTTTTAAAATAAGTATTACATTTCAGTTGCAAAAAATGGTGGTTTTACACAAATTCCGATAAATAATTGGGAAATCTAATCAGTTCCACATTATGAGAAGCTGGCTATTGTAAATCAAAGTTAAACGTACTCTCAGTATTATTTATATTTTATTCTCTTCACATATACTCATTAGATACAATTTATGTACACTGATACTTATTGAATGACTTTGAACTAATCACTCTCGAAAAGAATGTGCCAAGACAGGATCCAACTTTCAATACCTGTAACTTAATGCCATCTTTACACAAATAGCATGGTGGTACTGATCTTATTTTGGAAATTTCATTGATTAAAACATCTAGCTTTAGAATTGGCACAACAAATTAAAAGAATAAAAAAAACTTTTTTGAAAATACCAGTAAAGCAGGAAGATGGTTAGCATATAAATTGAAAAAGAAGAAAGAGAAGAAACTGATAAGTAAACTACAAGATGAGAGAGGAACTTTACAATCCCAAAATGAGTCCAAAAGAATTCAGGAGTTCTATGGGAAATTATATGATCAAGAAAAAATTGCAGTGGGAAAGATAAAGCAATATCTAGAGAAGGCTAAACTACCAAAAACATATGAAAATGTGAGAGCAATGCTAAATAAAAAAATAACGATGGAATTAACAGAGGCAATAGACAAAATATCGACATAAATATATAAATAGACAAAATAATAAAACATCAGGGCCAGATAGACTACTCGCAGAAGTGTACAAATACCTTTAGGATATATTGAATTTGTCAATGCTAGAGATTTATAATGAAGTATTCTTGGAAGGTAAGATGCCAAACACATGGATAGATGCAAATATTCATACTGAAAGAAGACTCGGACTTAAACACAGATAAAGAATTATAGGCCTATATCACTATTAAATGCAGATTATAAAATATTTGCATCAATAATAGCAGAAAGATTCTTCAATGAATTTATCTCAGACCAAAATGAATTTTTATACAAAAGACAAGAAAAATGTAAGAGTTATCTTACATATGTTGGAATATTATGAAATGCTCTCTGATAAACAAATGGCATTGATTCTTTTAGATGCACAGAAAGCAATTGATGATGTAAATTGGCCATTCATGTTACAACATAGTGCATGGAGTATGGTGAAAAGTTTATGAACATGATTAACACCATATACTTCAAATGGCAAAAGTGATAGTAAATGGGGACTTTATGGCAAACTGTTAACATTAAAAAAGGCACAAGACAAGGATGTCCACTGTCCCCATTACTATTTATATTAACATTGGAAGCATTAAATAAACATATTAGACAGGATCCAGAAATAAAAGGCTTGAAAATAAAAAGAGAAAAATACAACATTTGCAGATGTCTTGGTATTTATTTTAGAAGAACCATTGGAATCTGGCCCGAAGTTAATGGAAAAAATTGAGTATAGAGAAGTAGCAGGGTTGAGAATAAATAAAGAAAAAAATGAAAATATTAGCTAAAAACCTTACAGATAAACAGAAAAATGAACTGATAAAGAAAATAGGTCTTCAGGTAGTTAAAAGAGTAAAATATTTGGGAATTTATATAACAGCTAGGTGTGCAACTATTAAAGAAGATACAAGGTTAATACAAACAAATTAAACTTGACCTGGAGAATTAGAAAAATTTGCAATTGTCAGTGATAGGAAGAATAGCAACTATAAAAATGATTATCTTGCCAAAGGTACTGTTTCTGTTTCAAACGATTCCTATAAAGCTAGAGAAAAAAATACTTTGATGAATTAAATGCAATAATTTTGAAATATGTTTGGCAAGGGAAAAAGAGAATAAGACTGAAAATGTTACAAGACTCAAAGAAGAATGGGGGCTTTGGACTGCCAGATTGGGGCCTTTATTACCAGGCCTTTTCACTAACATGGGTGAAAGAATAAATCTGAGAAACAGAAGTTTGCTACTGTTGGAGGAACATGACTTCCAAGTGGATTGGCATACCATACCTCTTGTGGTATTGAAAAAATAAAATACATCAGTGCTTTCAAAGACATTATGTAAGGAACGCTGTCCTCTTAATATGGGAAAAAAAGCAAAAAATTGTATGAAAATTCCAGTCTGGCTTTCCACAATGGAAGCACATACCCAAATGTTATAAATTTGGAAAAAATTGTAATGTATAAAGATATTTTAAATGAGAAAGTGGAACTAAAAACTAAACAGGAACTTCAAAATGAAGATGTGGACCATCTTATGGTGGCCACATTTGCAAATACAATCAACATATGTGAAAGATGCTTAAAAAATATATGGTTTTTAGAAAGAACCAACAGCACTTGATCAGATAGTATTAGGAACAGATGAAAAATTAATAAAGAAAATACATAGTTAATTATTAAGCCTGAAAATGGAAGATGAACAAGTGAAAGAATGAGAGTATGGGCAAAAAACTGCATATATAATAGAATGGCAAAAACACTTGGGATAGAAATTACAAACTGACAATGGTAACTACGTACAAGGAAAACTTATATAAAATGTTTTACAGGTGGCAAGTGCCATCGGCAAGACTAGCAAAGATGTTTAAAAACATGTTCGCCAAATGTTGGAAATATAACTACACATCAAACTCTTATGTCCAAAGGAAAAAAATGGACGAAAATACATACTTGGTTAGAGAAAATGATAAAACAACATGTAGACTTAAAACCAAAAATAGTTTTGTTAGGTATACTGCCAGAAAAAAATATAATAAAGGGAAGGTATATTTAATAGTACATGTTTTGATGACTCTGAGAATCATATTTGCACAATATTGGAAAAATGAGTAAATCCCTGCAGAGAAAATACAAGACTGCGGAAATGGATAGGTTAACATAAAGGACAAGAAGACACAGAATACTTTCTGATTTGGAATTTGTTGGACCATTGGTTAGATAATAAAGTTAGAATTTGGAAGAATATTGTTATATGTAATTATTATATATTAATAAAGAATTATATATAGGTATACAGCCTTGTTGGACTCTTTCCCAATTTTGAACCAATCAATGATTCCGTGTCCAGTTCTCATTGTTGCTTCTTGAGCCACATACAGGTTTCTCAAGAGACAAATAAGATGGTCTGGTATTCCCATCTCTAAGAACTTGCCACAATTTGTTGTGATCCACACAATCAAAGGCTTTAGCATAGTCAATGAAGCAGAACTAGATGTTTTTCTGGAACTCCCTAGCTTTCTCCATGATCCAGCATATGTTCGCAATTTGATCTCTAGTTCCTCTGCCTTTTTGAAATCCTGCCTGTACTTCTGATAGTTCTCGATCCACATACTGCTGGAGCCTATCTTGTATGATTTTAAGCATAACTTTACCAGCATGTGAAATGAGTGCAATTGTGTGATAGTTTGAACATTCTTTGACATTGCCTTTCTTTGGAATTGGAATGTAAACTGTGGCCACTGTTAAGTTTTCCGAATTTGCTGGCAGATTAAGTGTAGCACTTTTACTGCATTGTCTTTTAAGATTTTGAATAGCTCAGCTGGAATACTGTCACCTCCACTAGCTTTGTTGTTGCTCAGATTTCCTAAGGCTCATTTCACTTCACATTCTAGGATGTCTGGCTCGAAGTCAGTGACCATCCCGTCGTATTTATCAATTCCTGGCAAACAGATGGGGAAGAAATGCAGGTAGTGAAAGATTTTATTTTATTGGGCTCCAAGATCACCACAGATGGGGACTACACCAAGAAATTAAAAGACACTTCTGGGGAGGAAAGCTATGGCAAATCTAGACAGCATATTAAAAAGTAGAGACATCATCCTGCCAATAAAAGTGCATATAGTCAAGGCAATTGTTGTCCCCAATTCGGGTCTGAGCCTGGTGCCAATGATGGACATCAAAGTGCAGGTTTTCTGATTGCTTTTTATTGGAGTACTCCAAGGAAAAGGGCTCCTGGTCAAAATGCCAAGAGCCAAGAACAAAGGATTGAGTAAGTTTTATCCATTTGTTCTATTGGTTTCTAGCTGTCCCTATTCCCGTCTTGGCTAATGAATGCCCTAGTAGTGATCTAATACACATTTGATTTGCTGCAGGCCATCTCTACTCCTAACTTTTAGCTGAGGTCTGCAAGTTGTCTAACTCGTGTTACTTTTATCAGCTTTCTAATTAGCTAGGAGTTATAAGATTTACACATGCATATTTCCTGTGGATAAGATACCTCTTGCGTAAAAGGGGAAGGGGGGGATTCTTGCCCCTCCCTGCAGTTCAAAGGAAGGCACAGAGCTGAGCATTCTAAATTCACTCCTGGCTTCAACATTACTTTGCTTTATCACAAATCCAAATTAACAGTCTTTATACTGATGGGCTTCAGGACTTCAAATTTTAAAGCATCTTTTTACTTTTTAATCCTCTTTTGGCATCAGGAATTCAAAGTAAGCAATCCTTTTACCTTTCTTGGGCTTCAGGAATACAAAACCATCTTTTATTTTTCTGTCTTCTGCACAGTAGTGGATTTTTAAGCTGTGCAGATGCACATAGATCAACTCAATGAGACATCCATTACAAAGTACATTTATTGGTTCATCAGATATCCTCATAACTCACATTTGTGATGAAGTTTTCTTTAATGACCAATCCTTTGCATATCTGCCTTGTAGTAAAAGATGGTTATCTTCTAACCCATCTCATAGTGATAGAAAGCAACTGCCATAAGTTAGGGAGTTCAGGCAAAAGTGAGGAAAACCTCCCCCGACCCGTTGAGGGTCAATTTAGTGACCAATCAGGATTACAGATGTGGTCACATTATATGGACTACATTTTCCAGGATACCTTAACTACATTTACTATGATGCATTCCCTTAAGCGGACAGCTCACAATTGCTATCTAACTATCCAATTCCCATACACTGGCTGGACAACACATATATTTCCTTAGTAAGTAGCAATCCTTCATCTATTAAAAAAAAGTGTTGGTATGCATTTGAAATAATTTACAAAAGACTGTAACCATTTGTTACTATATCGTCAAGTTTAGGAAATGGCTGCTTGCTAATCAGAATGTTTGTTTGGTTTTGACTTAATATACAAGACATTGTTCATTTTATTTTCATTTTAAACTTTTTTATTACAGGATAAAATATAAAAAATGAAAGCAAATAATAGGACACAATGGGGGGGGAAGAAAACTTGAGGGGAAGAAGAAAAAGAAAGAAAGAAAAGGCATTGGCTTTTGACTCTCTCTTGCAGTAAAATAAAGCATTAACATCGAACCTCAACTTTTTATTTTTCCAAAATAATATAAACTAGCCATTTCTATAACAACAAATCAATCTAATAAGTAAAATCCAAAATCAGAAGTTCTTTTTTTTTCCACCTCAAGCACGAAGTATAGCAAAAAAAAGTATTTATATTTTTTTCTTTAATCAAAACAGTCAATTTAGCCATCTCTGCCAGCTCCATCAGCTTCTGTAGCCATTCACCCATGATGGGAATTGAAATGTCCTTCCATTTTAGTGCATACAGTAGACTTGCTGCCATCAACATATATAAGATCATTTTTTTTCCATTAAACCCAGAAGAAATTTCTCTGGCTTCATCTCCATCCTCATTTTAAGAATTTTCTGTATTAAAATATGAATCTTACTCCAAAATTTTTTTGCTTTATCACATGTTCACTATAAATGACAAAAGATCCCTTCTTTTAACATTTCCAACATTCATTTGAAATATCATTCTAGATCAGGAGTCTCCAACCTTGGCAACTTTAAGACTTGTGGACTTCAACTTCAAACTGCAACCCCAAACCCACTCATTTATTGTGAAGTGCCAACACGCAGGGTGGGATCCAACCAGTGTTACAACCGGTTTGGTGAGCACATATTTTGCATGTGGTCATGAGCGCAGCCATGCTTAATGTGTACTGTGAGCATGTGTACAGCGTTTGCAAGAAATCATCAGCTTGCTGTCTGGACAGCTGACAAGCGCTGCGCACGGGTGCTCAGCATTTGAAAATCCTCCTCTTTCCTGCTTTTTCAACCTCAGCTGTGCTGTGCAATGCAGCTAGGGTTGAAAAAGCAGGAAATAAAAAATAGCCAAGAGCCCAGGCAGGTGGTTGGGCCAAAACAGAAGCCGAGAAGATCAGCAGAGAGAGAACCAGTTTTCTTTCTGCTGATCTTTCCAAATACCACCTCGGCAGAACCCCATCCCTGACAAGAAGGCATTTTTAACCTGAATAATGTTTTAGTTTAGAAAAAAACTCATGCGTAATCAACTTATTTTCTCTGAAACCCCCCCCCACAATAACAGCGCTTTCAATGATACAAATAACTTTTTATTGAAGTTTAAAGTTTGCATTTGGCATGCTTTTGATTAATGTGACTCTTGCTCTTGTATGTATGCTAATAATTTTTCTATCCTTGGTTCATATTTGTAAGTTTGAGAGCAACACATGCACTTTCCAAATCCAGTTTCAGTAACATTTTATAAACTTTAGCCATAATATGTTCATTGCTGCCGCACAATAAAATTTCCAAATCATTTTTAACAAAATCAAACTCATAATTCTTTTTATCTAGTCTAAATCATTCTTTCAATTGTTCATATGCAAACCAATGGGAAATGTCACCTGATTCTAGCTCTTCTTTGGACTATAAAATCACCAGAGTTGAAATATTTTATCATAAGTCCACCAGTCTGGTTTTGCCACCATTTTTTTTTCTAAAAAAGGTTTCCTGGGGAGATACCCAAAGAGACAACTTCTTAAAAAAATATTTTTATTCCAAACTCTTAATATGGCACACCTAGCAAAGTAATTATTAAATTCAACATTAACTTCGTCATACCATAGATAACCATGCCATCCAAATCTTAATTCATGGCCCTCTAAATCAAGTAACCTCTTGTTCTGGGAGTTCACCCACTCTTTTAACCAGGCCAGATAACATGCATCAAAATACAATTTCAAATCTGGTAAACCCAAATTCCCTCTTTCCTTAGCATCTTGCAGTAACTTGTCTAATTCTAGGATTTTCCTCTTGCTGTATAAACTTAGAAATGTACCTCAGCCATTGTTTAAATGGATTATCAAGTATTGGTAATGTCTGAAACAGAAAAAATATATTTGGCAAAACATCTTAATTACGGAGATTGTACCCATAGTGATAAATGCAGTTTGCTCCGTCTTTGTTCTTTTTTAATGTCATTCCAAAGAGGCTAATAATTTTTTAATCAATGTTATATTTATTTATATCAACATAACCCCCGAGTATTTCACCTTTTTCTTGACCTTAAAACCTGACTTTTTTGTCAAGGTATCACTGTCCTGGGTTGTCATATTCTTAATCAACATTGTTGCTTTCTGCTTGATTATTTTCAAACCCACCAAAGCCCAAACTCATTTAACTTCCTCAACAAATCTGTTATTTTTTTAGTCTTGCAAAAATATAACCAGATCATCAGCAAATTTCCTCATTCTCCACTGAGCCAAAGGGAGAATCCAGGATTGGTAGTCTCTAGTCTCCTAGCTCTGCAGACCGAGTTGAAAAGCTGAGGACACACCCCCTGGTATTGGTCCCCAGTTCTTCACTCGGTCTCAGCATGTTCAGGTCACCCTTTAAGGGCTCTGAAAAGTCAGGATTGTAGAAGAATATTCACCCCATGAATTAAGCTTTTTTTCTCAGAGAGGCTTAACAACTAGCCGGCTTGCTGGTTTAGCACTTTCATTTTTTGTGCCTTTTTTTCCAGTTCACATTTTTTTGTTTATTATTTTATTTTTTCTGATTTTCCTTGCTGGTGGACTAGTTTTTTTCTCATTTTTTGTTAAAATTTGGGTGGAGGTGACCCTGAGAGCCCATATGGCCTGGGCTGGGGGCGGGAGTCAGCATCTTATTCAACTTGCCTCCTCCCGATCCACTTTCCCTTGCCTGGGACAAGCAGCAACTGCTGCTAAGCACTTCTGTCCCTTTTCAATGGCAGTGGCCATTTCTTTCGTTTGGGGACAATCTTGCAGTTCACCTCCAGGATTGTTCCTTGAGGAGGGTTCTGACCATCGGAATTAAATCCTGTCCCTCTATCCAGTCCCCAGAGCACCGTGGCAGCTGTGAAACGCTTGAGTCTGCCTGATAATTGTGGTGCAGCCAGTGACTCTGATCTGCCAGGACTTGCTGCAATTCAAGGAGTCACCTGTTTTTTCAACTTTTTTTCTCTGACTTGGCTTTGGAATTGCGGAGCTGGGCTGAGCTACTGTGGCTGTATCAGACAGCGTAGGCTAAATAGTTTTTTCTTCTGTTTCCCTTTCTCTCCCCCTGTCAAGTGACAGTTATTTTTGGTGGACTCAAGATGGCCACCAGGGGAGATGATCAAGAATTGTCAGTTCCTCAGCAGGGTAGAGAGAAGACTGTAAAGGGATCACATAAGCCCAGGTCTGCTGGTCTGCAGGCAGCAGCTAGGATTAGAGCCAGGGCTCTAGCCTCTAAAAGACCCTCTAGGGCTGAGGATAGGCAGGCCAGGCATAGACAAAAAGCCATAGGCAAACAGTTTTTTAAAAAATAAACTTTATTAATTTTACAATTAAAACAGACAAACAACACGTACATAAATGTTAATGAGAAAAAAGAAACAAAGAAAGAAAACTAGAAAGATCAGAAAACAATTGAAACCAGTTTCCTCGACAGTTTGTGGGACCTTATTTTCAACCTTATTTTATATCCTCTATACAATTAATCCTTGTGCGAATATACAGCATA
>BHFT01011637.1:0-64186 GCA_004320025.1 Laticauda laticaudata
TCCGCTTTCATCCGCTAGGCTTCTGATGAACATCCATTTAACATCCCCGCTACATACTACCCACGTCCGTTCTTTTCAGTTCTTTTCTGTTCTGCTTATGCAAATTTGGGGCACTTTTTGGAGCGGATGACAACAGATGGAGCCACCCCCGAAATTTTGCTCGTCCGCTGTGTCCTTTGCATAGGTTGCATATGTTGCACATGTCCGCTGCATACGTTTTGCATCCGTCGGCCAGTGGGACCAGGCCTGAATAAAACTCTTCTTCTGTTTTCCTTTTATTTAAGATACATTTGGATTGCTGCATTTTCTGAATACTAACAGATGATTACATATATAAATAAATACTTTGTGATAGATCATTTTGGTAAAAATCATTCTGATTTTTTTATTTTTAATCACATTTTTAATTGGACTTCCCTCTATTTTCATACAAAATTGCTTTGTAACAAGTATAATGGAACAGAAAATTGTGTGATGAAGTTATAAAAATAAGCATAATATTCCTACAGAAGCCTACAACTACATTTCTGATTGCAGCTTATATGATAATAATTTATTAGAGACATAAGCTACCCTTATTATATCTGCATAGAATATATTGGAATTCTGTTTTTAGACCAACATACCATTCCCAAGCGTTTTCCTTGTTTTTATGTCTGAAGTGCTGGATAAATTAGCAACTGGAAATACAAAGAAAAAATAATATATTACAAAATTTACCCCAAGAAATTTGCATCACTTTTACTTTATCAAATCATTTTATTAGTTCTTCAGGTTATTTATCTGAGTATAGGTTTGTGTAAACTAATCTGATTTATTTCTAATTTATTTCTAATGTTCTTATTAGATATTCTTTCATTACGTTTCTGATTCTGTTCTCCATTCACTACCACCTCCCCAAAACAAAACAGGATTCTGGCATGTCGGAAATATTGGGCTAGTTTTTGTATTTTATGTAAAATGTATTTCTGATTGTGTAAGAGTTTTCAAGGAAAGTTCAAATGATCAGATAACATTTTTCTTGGTTTTAAATTTAAAAATAAGTGTTATACAGAATGGAAATCCTGGAACTATTTATTCTACTCTAATTTTTATAAAATATATTAAATATATTAAAATATTTTTTAATAATTTCCTATTAATTACATTTCTTAGTGCTTAATAAACATCATGTTGTCTGGATATTTAATTTGCTTAACAATAAAGATTCCATTCTTATCTCCAACCCTTTTATCCAGCCACTGGTAAAATAAATTCCATGTTTGATAATATTCTACGTTCTTTCTGTTTGATTTTCAATGTAAGTCTATCCATTTCTGCACAATGTAATATTTTCTTAATCATCTCTTCATCTTGCAGTGTTTCTTTATCTTTCCAATATCGTGTGAAGATAATTCTCACTGCTGTTAAGACATGTAATACTAAATACATATTTTCTTATCACATTTTTCTCATATCATCCCTAATAAAAACAGTTCAGATTTACAATCTGCATGTTTCCCTATTATCTTTTCTAGCCATCTTTATTTTTGCTCTTTTTTTTTGCTTTAGTAGAAGTTCACCACATATGATAAAATGTACCTGATTCTTTTTTATATTTCCAACATTTGCTAGATATATTTTTAAACATTTTAGCTAACCTATCAAGTGGTAAATGCCATTTATAAAACATTTTATATAAATTTTCTTTATAAGAAGTTGCCATTGTTGATATTTTGAGGAGGCGGAGCTGACTTCATGGCAATACAGTATACTCTCCATAAGGCTCCATGAAGGTTCACTGAATTCCTTCTGCCAGAGGGTCCTGATGGACCTAAGCCATGCTGGAGCAAGCCATGGTGAAGAAGAGAGGACATTAAGAAAGAATCTGACTTTTTTTTTTTTAATCTTGTTTGATCCAGAGGAAAGCTCTCAATCTGGCAGGAAGAAAAAGACAGCCACTGTGTGCCTGACTGAGGCTTGACAGTCCGACTGAAGAAGAATGAGTGATGATTGAGGAGGAACAGTGTGGCAACTGGGTGAGAATTTTCCAACTTCTGTTGAGGAATATGCCCCTTTTAAAACTGGCCTGAGTGACAATGGGACTGTAAAAGAAAAGGATGGATTTGTTTATCAGCTTCCACCTGAGAATAATAGCAAACAAGCGCAAAGTAGATCTGGATAAGAAATTGAACTATTTGAGCTATTTGAGTGAAATAAGAGTTAAAAGAGGAAAATTTGACTGGTTAATATAAGGATATTATTAACTGGATTTTTACTGAGCAAAAACTTTTTTTCGGATTTGGGCTCTGGAATACCTGAAAAGGAAAAGACTGGCTTATGTTAAAGAGAGTTAAAGGAGAGGAGCAGAAGAGAAATAACGCAACAGTTATGTCTGCTGATTGAAAAAAGCTATTATACTGAAAGTGAAGAAAAAAAAGGGAGAATAACAATTGACCTGAGGTGGTTTATTGAAAGAACATTGTTACAAGACATAGATAAACTGCCTGCACCTGGGAACTGTTTACAGGGAAAACTACAGAGAGAGTAGAAACTCTGTAAGTTTTAAGCATTATAGCTCTCTGTCTGGATATGAATTTTATAAACTGAGCAACTGAAACTGGAAAATAATAGAAGATGTTTATAAAGTAAGTGAAGACTTTTATTCTTCTGCTTTCCTTTTTGGTGATTCATAATTTGTTTGATGCAACCTTGGGGTTTGGAGGACCTTTGTGGATTATAGTATATTAAAAAAGAAAACAACCTTTTTGAAGAGAACTTCAAAAGAGTACTATGAAAGAGTACTATGGATATTTTAGCTTTCTGAACCTAAAAGAGTGAAATGATTTCAGCTCTGAACATAAAACCTGGGAATAAGAAAGGAAATTGTTGGACAGCTTCAGGTGCATTTTTTAAGATGGGCATTGTGGAGTATTGTACTGTTTGATTTACTATCAATTGTTTGATTATTGATTGGTTGCCTTTGTCAAATAATTGTTACTTGAAATATTCTATTATTTAAAATTATTAAAATGACAAACAATACAAATTTGAGTAAAACAGGGAGAAAAATACATCATCTGCACCATCAGCAGCCTCATCGAGCCCAGTGAGCCCAATTGATATTATGTTGCAGAATGAAAAATTAAATAATTTTCAATCAGAGAGGAAAACCATGTTCCAATTATGCAAGAAGCCATGACTAAGAATCATGATGATTTGGCAGATAGGATGCAAAAGATGGAACAAAATATGGAGCATAAAAAAAACAACATCCAGAAAATAATCACTAAAAATGAACAATGGATTCAGAAAATGGAAGAGAAGACAGATAGAAAATAGAAAAGAAAGTAAAAGACATGAATTTTAGCTTGACCAAGGTAGATAAGGAGCTTGAGCAATCTATAATTATGCTGAAGATGGATAGAGCTGAATACTTCCTGAGATTTCAGAATATTGAGGAGGAAAAAGGGGAAGATCTTTCTGAAAAAAATGGCAGAATTGTTGGCGGTTGCATTGGGAAAAGAGTAAACAGGAAGTTCTCTCTGTATTTAGAATATATACAAACAATGCAAGAAGGAACAAACTTCCCAGAGAGGTACTTGTGAGATTTTCAAAGAAGGCAATAAGAGTGGAAATACTTCAAAGACCAAGAGATGTACCATTGAAATACAAAGGGAGAGAAATAGCAATTCTGAAACAAATACCCAGATGAGTAAGAGATACAAGGAAACAGTATCAATTTCTGACAAGACAACAAATAAAACACAATGTAAACTTCACATGGCTAATACCAGAATATTGGTGACCTGTATGGGAAAAAGATATAGATTAGACTCAAAAGATAAAACAGAACAATTCTACTATCAGTACTTTGTAGCATATGAGGAAAAAGAGAGAGTAAAAGAAATAGATGGCAAAAAACAAGAGAAAGTTATAGCAGAGGGAAGCATGCAACAAGAAGAAACTGAAAGGAGGGCAGAGCTGATGTCACGACGATATGTCATGCAATCTTGGACGTCAGAGATCACTGCTATCTTTGCTCCTGGACGGTCCAAACGGATCTAAGAGATAGTGAATGTAAAGAGCGCATCCTGTCGATCCCAGGACACGGCAAAGTCCCTGGTAGATCCAGGAGAAGCTCTTTTTGCCAGCAGCAAAGAGGCAGCCATTAAGCGCTGAGTTGACGCTCCGAATAACGAAGAGCAACGGTAGAGAAGGGCCATATTGGTGAGATTTTACTTCTTTATTTAAGATTGAAAGGACAACCTAGAAGCAAAGATCTGGGTAAAAAGTTATTGACAGAATAATTAATGTTGGCAACTTTTAAACAAGTAACTCAAGTAATATTTCTTTTCTCAATTCGCTGATTTTTACACATGATTTTAGATTCTGAAGCTGACCTGTGTTATATCTTTTTCCCTTTCCACTCATTCTTTCTTTCTTTTTTGACTTATACATTTTTAGTGAAACTCCCTTCTAGTCTATCTTTTTAAATATCGGTTTCCCTTTTTAATTTATCTATTTATTATTCTTGTTTGAAAATGTGTGGAGTCACAGCAGAAGCAAAACTTAGAGATAACACTGCAAATTAAGCTTCAAAATTACATCTCCCCTTTTTTTTCCCATTGACCAGAATAAGCAAGACAACGAACGAGACTTCTTTACGTAGGTAATTAATGCCTGCAATTAAGATAGAGAAAATAAGAATGTGTAGTTAGTCTTAATTGTGCAATGAGTCTTCTGAGTGTTGTGGGTTTAATTCAATAGTTGGGTGTTCTATCGGATGTTATGTTACAGAAAAAATAACCCAGTTTGGATTAAGAGATCTTGGAGAAAGAAGTTATAAGAAAATTATAAACCCCACACACCTTAGAGCTGCCCACCTTATGAATCATAACTGTTCATCCCAACGCTTTTGCTTAACAAGTATTTGCCAGGTAGGAACTTCTTCTCCAGATTCTTAGATCACCCATTTTATTTTCTGTTAAATCTTCAACACCAGCGACTTTCCCATCTTTTTCCTTACATTTTATAAATTGATAAAGAGACCGCAAAGATTTCTCACGCATTAAACACTCCAACCCATCCCATTATAGTTTTCTACTTTCTCTTCACAACTACCCTCTATTTAGAACTCTTGGCCCTAATTATGAACTTGTTTCCTTTCTTCTTTGTTTTGAAAGCTCAATTTTACGTTATTGCATCTTCTATCTTTAATGAAAGCTTTGGTATTAATAATTTCATTTCCTTTCTTTCTTTCCTTTAACGGGATAGTTTCTCTTCTTTTACACTCTCCCTCTTGTATTTTTTTTCTAATTCACCTCCTATGGTATTTTTTTTGTGGCTTATTTTTTGTTATGCACCTTTTATACCTGAGAACTTTTTAATGGATTAGTGGAATAACCTGAACAACTGTTTTTGCTCTTACCTAGTTTTTTAATTTTTTACTTTTCCCCTGTCAGACTTTAACAGTTTTTTTCTTTTTGTGTGTTATTCTTTCTCTCTCAATTTGGATTTTTATTGCTATCTAACCAATCAAGGATAAATTATCAAGAACTTGCAATGCAATTTTTTTTCCTTCTTCTCTTCTTATTATTTGCTTCTTTTTCCCACTAATTTTAACTTGCATTGCAATTAGTATTTCACAAATCGAATATTAATAATTCTAGATGAACCTGCAAGACTTTAATGGTCCAAAATAGGAAGAAACAAAACATCCCTCGCTTCCTCACTCTCTACCTTCTGCCTCTTCCACATCCAGGGGACAACGCTCGATATAGCATTCTTCACAGCAAAACAAAGCGACAGAAAAAGATGTGCAGATTGATTATCAAGAATTCAAATTAACACATAAGACACAGATATTGAAAGAAACGAGACATTGAACACAAAACAGACAAAAACTGATGAAAGTCGGAGACATTTCACACAATGATGATGAATATAGAATGAGACAGATTCCAAAAACTGGAAACGAATATAAACAAAGAGAATAGAATTGATATATAGCATGCAGATTAACTGTGGCGACAGATAATAAGGATGTGAGTGGAGGATGGACGATCAGAATTTAATCTCAAATGCAAAAACATAGAGAAAAATAAGGACAAACCTATGGAATAATAGATAAAATTTTTCAAGCTTGAAGCTTGCCAAATAACTAAAGAAACGTATCTGATGAAATAAAGATAGTTTATCGAGTTTCTTCACAGATATCGCAATGAAGGATAGCTTACCATACATAAGTCCACTATACTACAAAGAAAGCTATTAAAATCAAATATTGCGAATGCAAACGAGAAAGCATTGAAATATAAACAAGGATTGAGTTTGTCTTAAAACACAATACCTGGAATTGAAGAGATGAGATAGAAATACCGATATTCTGAATATAAATCTACTTTAGAAAAGAGGTAACTATAGACATATTATTTCCAAGAAGACTTTAATTTCACATCAAGAACAGAGACATAAACTTGAACTCATTAGAAAGTCTGAATTATTTATACAGATATTTTCTAGAAGGATCAGAGCAGAAAAAGAAATGTCACTAATTGAATTCCGAAGAGGACGCCAATACGACCTGGAAACATAAAAAGTGCAGTAGGCAGAAAAGTGAAAGCTCAAAACAATAGAACCCAATTATCATAAGCTGTAAACCTAGACTACAAACAATCAACCATGGATGAGAAAACACTTATTACAAATTAACATAAATTACTTACCACGTAAAAGAATGAAAAATCGAATAAATTAGAGAAATTAAAATTTAATTATATATTGTTACAAGATGTACATATAAAAAAGCAACATAACATTGCTAATTACACAAATTGGGAAATATACTCTTATACCACAAATGCCAAAAAAGAGGATTTATACATCAAGAATATTCATCCCAGTGATAAATTACATTACCAATGATGAAGGAAGTATACTAATGTGGAAATATGGAATGAATGAAATATAAAACACTCACTTTATTGCAATCCAATCCCTGAATACACTCAAGAAAAATTCTATAGAAAATTACAGATGAAACTATAATTAACTGGGGGGGCACTATGCTAATATTATGTGGAACTTAAATTAATTTAATAATAAATGGACCTATACAACACAGAAACCAAACAAAACAAATAGAAACACTCCCTACAATCCTTTTTAAAATATGATAGAAATAAATTTAAAATACATGGAGATAAAAATGCTAAGACCCTAAACGACAATAAACTTCATTAAACAACACCTTATCATGTCACAATATAACTATGTATGGATTCAACAGCAATGTTAGTATATTCAATGAAATAAAAATATGAAAGTACTTGGCAGAACACAATTCCAATAACAATTAATTGGACAAGACAAGATCAGAAGATCGCAGACGTTAAGTAATACATATAAAGAAAAAACTCAAACATTGGATGGAAAAGAACTGAGCTTTCTTCTTAGAAGAAAACAAAAAAGAAAGAATACTTCAAATGCAGAACATATGGTATATCAATGACGCATTATGCAGAGTATAATAGACTATAACAAGAAAATAAAACATGAAGGACTATCCATCTAAGTCATTAGGAGACAGAAATAAGGACTTGAAGAGTACAAAAATGTCACAGAAAGACATTTATTAATAAAGGAATATAATAACATAAAATAGACTAATAGCAAGAAGAATAGCACAGAAATCAAGCGTGGCGAAACAGAACATTTGATATGCAATAAACCGGTTAGATGTCGCATACAAATTGAAAAATGAAAAATCAAGAAACATTAATTAATAGAATGACCAGGCCAAGTTGCTTCATATGGATACTAAGAGGAAGAAGAATTATACAAACATAGGGGAACTAAACATCACAACGAGAATATTGATCAGAAGATCGTATAACAGTACTTACAGAAGCGTATCTACCCCAGATACCTCAGAGATTGAAATAATTTAAAGCAAAATATAACAATGATGACTTACTAATCACTTAAAATAAAACAATGGGAAAGAACCAGCCCCAGATGACTTCCGCAGAAGCAAGAATCGTTGCAACTTCCATTGCTAAGTTATGATGAGTATGTTAAGAAGAAGATTACCCAAATCATTAATCAGAAGTTTATATAATACACTTTGCCCCAAAAGAGGAGGCCGAGACATAACAAATCAAGAACTACACAACCTATTCCTTACTAAAACAAAGATTATTAAAATTTTGCCTTCCAATTTGCTAAAAGACTAAAAAATACTAAAACAACTTATTACTTCCACCCTGATCAGAAATGGATTCTGCCCAAAAGAACAAATCTAACACAAGTCTTTTTGTTTTTTTTTTTTATTTTTTTTTTTTATACAGAATTTGACACTAAAATTATGAGATGGCACACTCTGAAATAAATGGCTATCTTTCTAGATACCAGGAAGACAATTTATTCAATGTAATTGAGATTTTACATGCTGGAACAGATCTTGGTAAAAAAAATATTCACAGCAACAAAACTAAATCATAACAAAATGCAAAGTTAATATAGATATAACTAGCACAACTTTGATAGAAGAAGAACAGACAAGTGTGAGCCCGATCACCTTTGTGTTTGTTTACTTGGAAGTGTGTTAAACAGAATATTAAGGAAAAAGATTAAAAGGATGAAAATTCAAAAGGAACGAATTAAAGCTAAAGCCATTCCAGCATTGATCTTAGTATCTTCATTTTAGAAGACCCACTAAAAACGCATCAAAATATATAGAAAGATAGATTATATGGGAAAAGGTGGCTGTTTGAAAATAAATAAGACTAAAACAAAGATTACCAAGAACTATGCTATCAAGACAAAGGAAGAACTGGAGACTGGACTGAAAATTCATGCTCACGAATTAAGACCTCAATAACTTTGGAACATACAGCGAACGATCAGTCACTTAAAAGAGAAATAATTATATCAAACTTAAGCAGCAGATAGTCTATAGATTTGCAAAATGGAAATTTCATAACTGTACTTATATAGGGAGAATTTAATAACTGTCATCTAACTAGGGAAATATACCAATCAGATTGAATATACTACCCAGAATATATATGTTACAAAAATTCCATTTAGGCCTGCGACAAAGATTATTTTGAATTTAAATAAACAATTGTTAAATATATTGCAAGTAATACCGGAGAAACTAAAGATTAAACTTTTGTCAAAGACCAAGAATAAGTAACTTGTTTAGCCTAATTGGAGTTGTCGAATTACCAAGCTACAAATTTGTGAAGGTTAAAGAATGTAACATATAAAAAATACAACATTTCACATTAGAAAGTTCATGAATTCTAGTATGTTGGACGGACCGCAAGAGGCGGGAATTGCATGCTTTTCCTATAGATAAAGAACTAAAAACACATAGTATTAGAACATATATATCGGGAGTCTCTGTGGGTATAATGGAGAAATCTAAAACAGCAATTTATAAAGTCAGTCTGACTATCGACCTATTAATGCATTTCTATGCTTTATTAATAAAAAGAACAACAGGATAATATAAAATGTGAAATATTATGAAAAGGTTGAACTAAATCTATGAAATGAACAGGTATAACGTGAATTGTATTTCATATAGCCAAATACATTAAGTTGACAAATCATTCAAACGAAGTTTCTATCGAATCAAACGGACTTGATTTAATAATATGACAGTATGATGGAAAACGATGATTGAAATAGTTGATATTATTAAAATTAAGTAGAAAGAACAAGTAAAACAAACATGAATTGCTGGGAAGATTTTGCTATGAGTTTACTTAATAATGCAAAATTGTGTCTCAATAACAATATTTAGGATGAACATCTCACAGCATATAAAAAATTTTGTTAAGAATTTTATATGGTAGGCATTTCCCAAGAATGTAAGAATTCTAAGAACATATATCCGAAAATGTTGGAATATTCATCAGTGATATCAGTCATATTACCAATATGTGTGACTTCTGCGGAGGCCAAAAAATATGGACTAAAATCCACACGATGTTGGAAAAATGCAAAACATTAGACGCTGCAAACAAATTATTTTATGGAGGTTTTGCTCGAATATAGAGCAGAATTGAAAACTATAAATTATTAACAACGCATAGATTATTGCCAAAAACTGGAAAAAATGAAAAATGCCCATCTCAAGAAATATAAAAAAAAATATGTTCAATTGCGAAATATGTAGATTAACATTAAATCATGGA
This sequence comes from Laticauda laticaudata, assembly GCA_004320025.1. Classification (NCBI taxonomy): domain Eukaryota; kingdom Metazoa; phylum Chordata; class Lepidosauria; order Squamata; family Elapidae; genus Laticauda; species Laticauda laticaudata. Next base: position 10,191 of record BHFT01011637.1, read on the forward strand.
ACAAGATAAAAATTTAAAAGATGATCCTATTCTATCAATGGTTCAACAATAAACATGTATAAATATGTAGAGTCTAAAATTAATAACATATAATAGATTTAATTCTTTCTTTAATATCCACAAAAGATTTAACATGATGATGAAGATGAAATATGAACTGTCATAAAACAAATTAAGTAAAATATGGATTATTTTGTAAAACATGAATGAATAAGAGTATAATCAAATGATTGATTAATAATGATATTAATGTATTTAATATTTGATTGAAAATATGAGAATATATACAATGTAATTATAATTGAAGACTACAAGATGGAAGCACAAAACATTTTGTAAAGCAACCGACACACTGTATGTATATATTTGGAAGATGGCTTGATGTTTTTATGTATTGTCTATCTATGTTTGTCTTAAAAACCAATAAAAATCTATGGAACAAAAAGAAGAAACTGAAGCAGAGCAAAAAGAGAGAAGGGAAAGAGAAGGAGGAAGACAGAAAGAACAGAGAGAAATAAAACAACTAGAAAAACAAAGCCTATCTATAAGTAAACAATGGAAGAGGAAACAAGACTATTATCAATGGATTGAATTCATTTATGAAAAGGAAAAGGATTTTAAATAAATTAGAAAAATTGAAATTAGATTTAATCTCTTCAAGAGGTATATATTAAAAACTAATAAGTAAACTATATGAATACCCCCAAATTGGGAAACTATATTTTTCATTAGTGCAGAAAAGAAAAGGGGTGGTGGTTCTATATATTAAAGATACAATAAAGACTAGACAAATTTTTGCAGATAAAAATGGGAGAATATTGATGGTGGAGGTAACAATGAAGCAAAAACAGATATTGTTAATATGCACCTGATAATGAACAAGGTGAGTTTTATGTAAAATTTCATAGGAAAATTATAGAATGGGATTATGAAAATATTTGTGTAGGAGACTTCAATGCAATTATAGAAACAGAACTTGACTATAAGAGCAGTAAAACAGATAAAAAAGTTAGAAAAATGACAGAAGAAATAGGAATTCAAGATATATGGAGAGAATCACACAATTCCCAAAATTCATTCTATTCAAATAGGCATAAATCCTGGTCTGGAATAAATATGGCATGGATGTCCTCAGAATTGAAAATGTATACAGAGATAGAAATAGGACCTAATGTATGGGCAGATCACAATCCAATGAAAGTTATATGCAAAGGAAAAAAAGAAATCTGAGATGGACATTGAATCAAATGATATGACAAGATAAAGAATTTATACAAAATATGGAAAAACAAATTGAACTTTTTCTTCAAAGAGAACAGGAAAGGAGAGACTTCACTGCAAAATGTATGGGATACTGTTAAAGCGTATATACGGGGATTACTTATAACTAACATAGGGAAAAAAAATAATAAGAAGAAACAAAATAAGAAAATACTAGAGTAAGAACAAAAGATTAAAAATGATTTTACAGAAAAGAATCACAAAAAAAGAAATTAAAAAAATCAAATAGATTTAATAAAACACAACATGAATTTACTGGAAAAACATGAACCAGCATAAAATTAAAAATGTAAAATGCAAACAAACCAGGAAGATGATTGACATATAAACTGAAAAAGGAGAGGGAGGAAATGATACATCAATTAATACATGAGAAATGGATTTTTTATTCTCAGAATGAGAATAAAAATAATAATAAAAGAGTATTATGGGAAATTATATGATCAGGAAAAAATTCTAGAAAATAAAATACAATATTTAGAACAATCTGAATTCCCTAAAGTATCTGAAAGAGTAAAAATCATGTTGAATGAAAGAATAACTATGATGGAATTGACAGAAGTGATTAAGAGAAAAAAGAGCAATAAAATACCAGGGACTGATAGGTTACCAGCACAATTTTATAAAAAGTTGCAAGATATATTAGTTCCAGTTATATTGGAGTTTATAATGAAGTTCTGTTAGAAGCAAAAATATCTAACTTGTCAGGATATATTCATGAATAGAGCTTAAGCTCATGTCACACTGCACCAACGGATGCAAAGAGGATGTAAAACGGAGAGAAACACTTGCCATCCGTTGGTTAACGCGATGCATCCGTTCTGTACTCCACTATGTGCGTGATTCATTAGTTCTATCCATCCAGCATCCGTCTACTGAGATTTCATCCGCTCGAAAAGTTTTGGTGCACAAAACTTTTTGAGCGGATGAACTTTCTGCCGCGTCGTTCTACATCCGTGACACATACAGGGAACAAATGTTCTATTCGTCCATCGTCATCCGTTAACATCCACTGTATCCCCTCGGCAATCCGCTGCGCCATCCACGCAACTCGCATCCGCTCCAGCGGAAAACAGAAAGAGGAGGAAGCAAAACGGACGTGGAACGTCCACACAGCGTAGGTAGCACGGACATAGAAAAATGAAAGAGCAGATGCACCTCGGACATAAAGCATGAAAACGGAATAAACGTTTGTATATGGGATGTATCTCAGATATTTAGGATGTCTGTAGGATGTCTAAAGGATGCAGAAGGACACCTAGCAGAAAACGATATTCCTATAAAAAGGGGGAGAACTCACTGAATCACACTTTCAGTCCAGCAGCCCTGCGGTGCAGAACTCTGCAGCCTTGCTCTTGCTTCTTCAACATCATCCATTGATCTCCACCATGGATCAACGCACACTCCTTTGGTAGCCACCATCATTCAACACCAGTACCAAGTCCTCTTCAGGCTGTTTCACCTTTTCTACGCAAAGAGAAGGAGACGTCCAAGAACTGTGTGGGTCCGACGATGGATTGAGAGAAGAGCGGAATATGGACTGTATGACAAGCTGATGGTGGAGCTGAGGAATGAAGACTCTCGTGCATTCTACCACTTCATGAGGATGCCACCAGCCATGTTTGACGAATTTGTGGAGCATCTGAGACCACAGGCTGACCAAGCAGAGCACCAACTTCCGGCCCAGCCTGGACCCTGGGCTCAAGGTGGCACTGACTCTGCACCACCTGGCCTCTGGGACACATACAGAAACATGCAGTATGCTGAGGTTGCCACACAAACCATCAGCATTGTGGTCAGAGAAGTGGTGCAGGCCATCATCGAAGAATACTTGGAGGAGCTCCTCCAGTGCCCACCACTGAAGAAGGCTGGAAGAAAGTTGCAGAAGAGTGGTTATCAGAGGTGGAACTTCCCCACACTGTTGGAGCCATAGATGAGAAGCACGTGGCCTGCAAAGCTCCAGCCAACTCAGGTCCACTTATCACAACTAACAGGGCTTCTTCAGTATCATCCTCTTTGCCATGGTTGATGCTGACTACAAGTTCATGTACATCGATGCTTCAGGCAACGGGTCAGCTTCAGATGCCCAGGTATACAACGCCAGTGACCTCAAGGATGGGCTGGAACGCAACCTCATCATGGGCTTCCCAGATCCAGACCCCCTGCCCAACGACACACACAAGATGTGCCCTACTTTCATCGTGGGGGATGACGCCTTCTCCCTCAGAACCTACTTCATGAAGCCCTACACTTCCAGATGCCTCACCTGTGAAGAGAGGATCTTAAACTACAGGCTGTCCAGGGCAAGGCGGTGTTGTGGAGAATGCCTTTGGCATCCTGGCCAACAGGTTCCAGGTACTTCTCACCACCATGCAGCATCGCCCAGAGACTGTGAGGAACATTGTGGAAGCTTGCTGCATCCTGCACAATTCATGTGCACCCGCTACCCAGTGTTGCAGAACAGGCTTGTGGACTGTCAAGGCAATGGGGACATGGAGCCTGTGAATGGAGGCAAGGGTGAAACCTGATGGACACTGTGGATGTGCAAGTCCCCAACAGAGCTTCACGTGAAGGGAAAAAGCAGCGCAACCTCCTGAAACACTGGTGCAACTCCCCAGCTGGAGCAGTGGAGGGCAAAGCAGGATGGTAGATGCTTAATGGATGCTTCCTTCAGCCTGTCTCATCACACTGATGAGATTGTGCCATGTATGTTGAGTGGCCCTACAATGAACAGGGCGTTTAATAAAGAGTTACGTTTATGTTGAAATGTGTTGATCAATGAATAAATTGTTATTGATAAAAAAGGGCCACACGTGTGGCAGCTGGGTGGGTGGACCATACAGTCCCACTATGCTTGCACTGGAGGTTTATCCATCCCACAGCTATTATCCATCCCACAGCTATCGTTGCCCTTCCCACAAGCATGCAAAGGCTTAAACCATTTCAAAACGTTCCCACCAAGACCTTATTTATGAAAAGAACTGAACCAAATGTGTGAAGCAAAGATGACCTTTATTAATAACAAACTGTAAAAGCCAAATGACCAGTAAAGTGTCTCAAGCAAATATAAAGTCAACAGGTAACAACTCAGTCTCTGGCATTGTTCTCAGTCACTCTGAGGCATGCCCATGGTCTCAGGTGTAAAGGTCCAGGGCTTTGTGGAGGTGGCAGTGGCTGGAGTGTTGGTCTGAGGCGCCATTGGGGTGCCTGGCCCCGAGAAGACAACAGGAGATGGTGTGTGCAGGAAGCTCTCAGAGAGCTGGCTCAGGCCGTGAGGTTGAAAGGCCCTTCATCCTGGACCTGGGATGTCAGTCCCAACACCGATGACAGATGTTCTGAGGACGGGCTTGGCTGTGGGTGGAGGAAGGAGGAGTGTAGTGGGCTGTGTTTCTGCAGCTGGGCAAGGTGAGGCATTGGTGGCATCGGTGGTGTCGGTGGCATCTGTGACGTCGGTGGCATCTGTAGAATTGGTGGCATCTGTGGCAGGCGATGAACCTGGCTGGACTGGGAAGGGCTGCCTCTGTTGAGGGAAGTCCTGGTAGCCATAGCCTTGGTAGGAGAGGGGCTGTTGAAAGCTTGAAGGGCTGTGACATCGCCAGGGGTGGAGGGGCAGACCTGGAGTAGGTGGAGCAGGTTCAGCTGGGCCTGGAGAGTGGTGCAGAAGCGCAGTGATCCTCTCCTTCATCACCTGGTACTGGGCTGGGCATGTCCATGAGGGTCTGGGTCACGTAGGTAAGGAAGGGCTTGCAGTTTGAGGATGGAATCTCGAAGTGTACAAGCTGAGAGAGGAGATCTGTGCTGTTCTTGATTGTGTCACTGATCTCCAGCAGGACAGTGTGGCTCTGTCCCTGTGGTCTGCTTCTCTGCCTGCTTTCTGTGGAGGTGGAGATGGGTGTGGTGTGGGTTGGTCTCTGGTGGCTGCTTCTTCTTGCTCCATCTGAGACAGGGGATCCTCACATCCTCTGGCATGGGGAGTGCAGCTGTGGGGGGTCTCTGTCATGGGGCCCTTCAAGACACCTGCCTGGACACTGTAGCTGTCTCTTGACTGGAGAGGAGTGCCCTCTCTGTGGGCTGTCTGAGGGAGAGGGTTGACAGAGGGGCTGCTCCTCGGTGGCGGATCTCACCCTCCAGGAAGCTGCACCTGGCCATGACATAGGTCTCCCGGTCAGTTAGCTTGACACGCGGCCTGGCAGGATCTCTTCAAGTGCAGCTTGCCATACCAGGTGTGCATATGCTTCCACCACCCAGGAGGACATCTGAAGTGTAGCCCAGGCTCTCCTCCTTCTGTCTCCACACTGCCTGCTTCCACTTGGTGTTGCGATAGAGCCTGTGGCCTTCCTCCACAGGTACTCGTTCTCTCTCAGCCATTCGAGCACCTCCTCCTCATGGTCCTCGGAAATGGAGTACTGTTTCCTCTCCCCTTTCTCCTTCTCCTTCGATTGCCTCTTTCTCTGACAGGGCTTTCTGGGCCCTCATCAGCAGGGCTTTGAGGGCCTAGAGGCTGGTCCACCACACCAGCAGCACCACCAGCAGCAGCAGCACCAGCAACAGAAGCACCAGCAGCAGCACCAGCAAGGAGAAAGCACCAGCAGCACCAACAGAAGCACCAGCAGCAGCAGAGTTAGCACCAGGGGTGGGATGCTGGTTCTGTCCTTCTTTCCAGGCTGGCAGGATTAGGCACAGGCTTCACAGGCTTCCTCTTCTTCCCCATGGTCTCTGATGAAGATGTCTCTGGCAGCAGGTCTTTCCTCTGAATGTTGGCCGTGTGCAAGCTGTTTCCTTTTATATCTGCGTGGCTGACGCAATGCATCCTCCCAGCATGCACAGTGAACGCTTTGCATCCGCTACGCATCCACTAGGCATCCACTAGGCATCCGCTAGGCATCCGTGATGCATCCATGTCATCCACTACGCATCTGCCCCTTCCGCTACGCGTCCACTTTGCTGTTCTCCCCCGGAAGCCCTGCGGAAGTGCCATCTGCTTCCATCCACTTCCATCTGCTAGGCTTCCGTTGAGCATCTGCTTAACATCCTCGCTACGTCCTCTCCCCGTCCGTTCCTTTTCGTTCTGTTTATGCAAATTTTTGCCCCTTTTGAGAGCGGATAACAATGGATGGAGCCACAGATGGAATTTTGCCCGTCCACTGTGTCCTTTTTACATACGTTTTGCATCCGTTGGCCGATGTGACCTAGCCTTTAGTAACAAGGTCAGCCAATGAGAGCTGATTTGGGGGCTGAAACTTAACGAGAGAATCTGGGCATGGTTTATTTCTGTTCTGTGCTCAGCTCTAAAGTCAAAGAGAAACTAGTTTTGTTTGCTTGTTTGCTGAAATTGATATCTGTTCTGAGCCCTCTGAGCTGCTGCTTATGTTTTTGTTTATGTTATGCTGAAAGAATCTACTAATGCTATTGTAAACTTTACTTCACCTTATTTTGTTTATAAAGAAATTTATGAACCTACTGAATCAGTCATCTGTGTGTTTTCTGGATTTGGGTTTCTGCTGCAAACTCTAATAGGTTATGGGCCCAGAACCAGAGCACACAGTTAAAGACTGAATTGTAATTAAGCTGAGAGACTGTCTGTGTTTAAAAGACAGAGAGAAAAATTTTGCAGGATGGCTGACAAAATTAAGGAGATCTCTCTGCCTTAGATTGAGGCAGAAGAATTATATTATTTGGGCTGCAAAGATGGAATGTTTTCTGAAAGCTAAGGAACTGTGGAATATTGTGGAAAGCTCACCCAAAGTGCCCTTAACTGTTGAAGATCAGAGGCAGCATGATCAAGCAATGACTTATCTTAAATTTAGAATATGATCAGTTTATCAATGTAACTGATTTAAAGACTGCAAATGAGGTCTGGCAAAAGTTAAGGACTGTACATGTGATTGTGTCAGCAAGCAATATAGTGCAATTATCAAAAAAAGTTATACAGAACCAGTTTGCAACTGGGAGAATTTGTTGAGCAGCATTTAGTATGGAAACATTGTTTGTGGAGTTAGAACAGTGCAAATTGAAGATTCCTGAATCTCAGAAAGTACTGCTCGTTTTAAACAACGGTCTTAAACAGATCATTTTAAATAATCTGGATGACTCATGGGATATTGTTTCTGCAGTGTTTGAGTGCAAACCAGAGCAGCAATTGCATTTTGAGCCATTGAAACTGTGTCTGACAGCTGAAGAGCAGATACACCATTATAGAAAAAGCCACGAAGTCCCTGAGAAGGGGGCCCAAGGAGCAGAATGGAAGATTCCACAGACTGGTTGTCTCCAGAGAAGAGAAGAGCAACAGGGGATATTAGATAACAACACAGCAACAGAGGCGATGTTTCATTTGTGGTGAAACAACTCACTTAAAGAAAGACTGTTTGCAAAGGAAAAAGTTTTTGCAAGGAAGAAATTATTCGCAAGGCAGAAGAAGCATTTTGAAAGGAAGGCAATTAGCGGGTGGACAGGCTGCTATTGCAAAAGTCAGCTATTTCAGGAGAGATCAATGGCTGATTGACAGGGGGGCTAGTCAAACAATTGTTAATAATTCTACATTGTTTTTGTTAATAATTCTCAATTGTTGGAGATACAATAGCCTTTGCAAATGGGCCAAAAAGGCAAAAGTCATTGGAAGTACAAATTCTGGAAATAAGGTTCAATGATATATTGTGTCTGCCTGAAATGGAGCATAATTTGCTGGATGTCTCTAGTTTACACAAGCAAGGGTTTGAGACCACATTTATAAATGGGAAGTGTCTCATAAAGCACAATGGCAGAATATTTGCAAAAGGCATAAAGTAACCTTTATATGTGGCAAGGACAAAATATTAATTGTGCACAAACATTTGGCAATGTGGCACAATGTGAATGACGTGTTTATCTTTTGCACAGAAAGCTTGGCCATGCCAGCTTTAAAGTTGTTCAAAAAATGGAACAATATGCAGAAGGATTGCATGTAAAGGGATGTAAGGCATATTTGGACTGTGCAGTGTGCAAATCATCAAAGTCCAAGACATTCCCAGGAAGCAAAAGTAGCACAAGGCAGACAACAAGAACTCTAGAGCTGATACATGCAGATTTGGTGGGGCCAATGAAAGCCAGTTTGGGAGGAGCAAAGTATGCACTGGTCATTGTAGATTACTATAGCAGGTTTGGTTTCTGCTATTTACTAAAAAGTAAAATAGGGGTGCTACAGAAATTTAAGCAATGGGTAAGCTTCATAAAAAGAAGGTACAAACAACAGGTATGTCAGCTGCAAACTGACAGAGGTTCAGAATTCATGTCAACAAGTTTTCAACCGTGGTTGGAACAGTTAGGAATAATACACAAATGCACAAATCCATACACAGCAGCTGAGAATAGTGTTGCTGAGAGATGGAGCGGAGTTTTACAAACCATGAAGGACTCACTGTTAGAGGATTCTGGTCTGAGCAGGTCATATTGGGGTGAAGCCATATTGACTGCTAATTATATAATTAATAGGCTGTGGAGTTCCTCCTTTAATGAGACTCCATATGCAGTGCTATGTGGGAGAAAACCATTTCTGGCACATTTAAGGGTGTTTGGAAGCAATGCATGGATAAGGCAATTAGAAGAAAGAGACAACCAAAGGCTAGAAAGCTCAGGTTTATGGGCTATGAGCATGGCTCAAAAAGATATCACTTTAGCTATGGGAGCAAAAGAATAGTGATTTCAAGGCCTGCTAGCTTTGCAGAGCAAAATTGGAACAGAATTGATGCAAATTTCTGAAAAGATTCACTTAGTGATTGTGATACACTTAGTGATGGTAACTCACTTAGTGACAATAACTCACTTAGTGATGGTGTCAGAGTTTAGGGAGGAGAAACTGAACAAATATGAAGCAAGAGAGGGTGGAAACCCAGGAGCAGTTAATGCCACACAGGTCAGAGCAATGAAACAAAGGGATTCCACCTGACAGGTATTCTGCTAGTAAAGTTAAAGTATCTAATGTATGATATGAGCCAATGAACTATAAGGAAGTATTGGCATTACCTAAATTTGAACAGAAAAAATGGAAAGAAGCCATGGACAAGGAAATGAAATCCATGTGAGTGTTCCATGGACAAGGAAATGAAATCCATGAAGTGTTCACATCCTTGACTTTGCCACAGGGTAGCAAAGCTGTAGGATGCAAGTGGGTATACAAGAAGAAAGTACTGCCCAATAATGAAATATAATATAAAGCAAGGTTTTCACAGATGAAAAATGTGCACTATGATGAGGAATTCGTGCCAAGTTACGGTAAAGAGTGAAAGCATCAGACTAGCACAAGCATTGGCAGCTGCACATGGCCATAAAATCTGGCATTTTGACATAACCACTGCATTTCTCCATGCAGAATTAGAGGAAGAAATTTACATGGTTCAAGCACTAAAGTATGAAAGAAAAAAACCTAAGACAGTTTATAAATTGAACAAGGCCGTTTATGGGCCGAAGTAGTCAGCCAGGAATTGGAATATATATCTAGATAAGGCATTGAAAGTTCTTCAGTTCAAGAGTTGCAAGACTGATGGTTGCATATACACTGGAAAGTTACAAGGTGTGGATTATCTACTATTAGCATTTCTGGATGACCTTTGCTTCATTGCAAAGGATGTATCACAGGTAAATGAATTTGCCAATAAATTGGAGAAGAAATTTGACTTAAAGAATTTGGGAGAAATAAAAAAATTATCTTGGTGTGTAGATACAAAAAAATTGAGATAGATGGTTATAATCTCAGTCAAAAAAGAAAAAAGAAAAATTGAACAGCTGTTGGAGAAATATAACATGAAGGATTGTAATTCTTCTCCAACACCTATGAGCACAGATTTTCAGAACAATTTTGGTGAGGACAAAAGTGAAGCCTGTGATCAAGAGATATATCAGTCAGCAATAGGGAGCCTATTATATCTGTCACAGTGGTCCAGACCAGACACAGTTTGTGCAGTAAGCTTTCTAAATCACTTCACTGCTGTACCAACCCAATTGTGTTGTATAGGTATACAAAGGAATTCTCAGGTATTTGGAGGGAACTGTAAATGTAGGTATCTGAAGAATATTAAAGGTAATTGAATTTATGTCTATACCAGTTATGAAGGGAGGAGTATCAGAGTATATTCATGAACTGGAATAGAGCTTAGTACAAGGTCAGCCACTGACTGCTGAATTGGGGGCTAAAACTAGACCGAAGTTAATCTAAAAGATAGAATAGTATGGGGAAGTTGCTGGATTGAAAATAAACAAAGATAAGACAAAGATTTGAATTAAAAATGTCACAGATACACAAAAAAGTGTTGATGAAAAGAATTGATATGCAGATACTCAAAAAAATGAACTACTTAGGAATACAGCTAACAGCATAATGTACAACAATTAAAGAGGATAATTATATGAAACTGATGCAACAAATTATTATCATTAACGGAAAGAATAGCTACCATAAAAATGATTATTTTACCAAGGCTATTATATTATTTCAAACAATTGTAATAAAATTGGGGAGAAAATATTTTGAGGAATTAAATAAAATAATAAAGTATTAAGATATGTTTGGCAAGGGAAAAAAGCAAGAATACGTTTGAAAATGTTGCAAGACTCTAAAAAAAGAGAGGGCTTTAGGCTACTAGATTGGGAATTGTATTACCAGCCCTCAGCACTTACTTAAGTGAAAGAATGGATCAATTTGAGGCATAAAAGACTATTAACTTTAGAAGGGCATGACTTTCAACTAGGTTGGCATGCTTTTTTATGGTATAGGAAGAATAAGATATATAGTTATTTTCAAAGACATTGTGTTAGAAATGCATTGTTATCAGTATGGCTTAAAATTAAAGAACAACATTATTTGAAAACACACTGTTGGAAAATAATCTTGTAGACACTATTTGGATTAAATTGTTAGCCAGAAAGGTGTAAAATCCTCTTTTGGGATTAAAAATGGAACTTAGAAACATGAACAAAACATTACAAGAGCAAGGTGAATCATTGGGCTTTGCTTTAAAATTTATGGAAAATGTGATTGCAGAATAGGAACAATAAAGATAAAAGACAGAAGAGGAAGTGGAGCAGATTACATTTTTAATTACCATCAAAAACAAAGAATTCTGGAAAGGAGGAAAAGAGTGGGAAATAACATTATTTGAAAACACCAGTCTGGCTTTCCACAATGGAAGCATTGATACATCCTAATGTTATTAATATGGAAAAAACAATGTAAGATATTAAAATATTTTGAATGAAAAAGGCAATTAAAAACCAAGCAGGAACTTAATAGTCCAGGGATGGACACTGCATAGTGGCCACAAATGCAGATACAATCTCGATATGAGAAAGATGCTAAAATGTATGGTTTAAAGAAATCATTAATCTATAGTTACTTCCCATAACTTTTGCCATTTTTCTTATTCTATATTATAATCAAAGTTTTTCCCTGATTGTACAATTGTGTATTTTATTTGTTCATCTTCCATTTTTAAATTTAGCAAGTTATACTGTAAGGTTCTGCCTGTCCCTCCCATTCAAGAAAGCATGGACTCTTGAAACTTTAGCATTTCAAAAGGAAACTTTAGTTGAAAGAAAGTGAATGCAGGACAATGCAAAGCAGGATCTGAGTTCCCCCCAGGTAATTTCATTAGGATAAAGTGGTTAGAAATCCCTCTTCTCAGTCTGATATTGAATGAGCCAATCCACAGGTGCAAGAAGTTGTGGAAATGGTAGTCCTGAGAAAGAGGATATATAGGAAACGGGATGAGAGCAATAAATGAATAAAAGAATCTGTGGTTCCCAGAATGGCAGTATCTCGACAGGGATCTGACATGTTGCCCTTTAAAAAAAAAATGAGGGGATTACCTGTAAAAAAGAACAGAAAGATGAACATCATAGAGAGTTAATTCGATTTGTTAGGATATTTTGAGTTAAAAATTTTCAGCAGTGCAGGAGCCTTAATAAGTTGCTTAGCTACCCACCCATTTTGTGAGGGAGATGAATGTCTCCAGGAGACTAGGTATTCAGTTGAATCATGGTTTGTGTGGGAGTCAAGAATTTCTTTCATTTCAAAGTATTGTTCTCCTTCGATCATAATAGGGATAGGAGGAGCTTCTGCTGGGATTCTCAATGGGGAAGTAATTTTGGGTTTCAAGAGGTTGCAGTGAAAAAACAGGTAGACCTATCTAAGTATCTTGGGGAGTAGTAATTCCACCATTACAGGGTTGATGATTCTAGTGATTGGGAAAGGCCCTATGAATTTGGGTCCCAATTTCTTTGAGGGCTATAAGGATTTTAGGAATTTTGAGGACAGATAAACTCTATCACCTATTTTATTTTATTTTTTAATAAATTTTATTAAGTTTTCAAATTTTAAAAACATAAAATAAAACTTTATACATTGTTATCAAAGCATCTTTTACATCTCCTTACATTTTTCAATATATGTAGTTACTAATTCCATTACCACTACATCTTACTCTTGCTACAAACCAATATCTTTTATCCTTGCATATCGATCTTCTCAATGGCATATTCCCTCATTCTTCTCCTAATTGCCATTCCTATCACCTATTTTAAGTGGGTTTAGTTCTGTCATTTTGTCAGCTTGGGCTTTAAAAGTGGCTCTAGCCTCATTCAGGATTAATCTCACTACTGGCCAGGTGTTTTGTAGTTGTTGTATCCACTCCTTGGGGAGGATATGGTTGGTTCTTCTATTGGTAGTTCTGGCATTGGGATGAAGTCTTGGCCAGTGGCAATTCAAAATGGAGTGAACTCAGTGCTAGAGTGCACAGAGTTATTTTAGGCAACTTGTGCAAAAGGAAGAGGTCAGTTTAATTATCTTGTTGATAGTTAGTAAAGCATCTTAAATATTGTTCCAGAACTGAGTTCAATCTCTCTATCGATCCATTAGTTTGAGAATGATGGCTAGAACTTAGGCCCTGGCCAATTCCAAGAAGGTCCAAAAAGGCCTTCCAAAACTTTAATGTGAATTTGACCCCCCCCCCATCAGATATTATCCTCTGTAGGGCCCCATGTAGCCAATAGATATGCTGCAAGAACAGTTTGGTGAGTCCCTTAGCAGTGGGGATTTTTTGGGCAGAGAATGAAGTGGGTCTGCTTGAAGAAGAGGTCTGTTATGACCCAGATAACAGTGTTCCTCCCACTTTCAGATAACTTTACAATAAAATCCGCAGAAATTTCTCTTCAGGGTGCTGAAGGTTTGACTACTGTCTGTAAAAGACTGGGGTTTTTCCCTTGTCTCCTTTTTGCTGCTGCACAGATGGGGCAACTGGCTACATAGCTTTCAAAGTTTTTCTTAAGAGAGAGCCACCAGAATTGCCTCTTGATAAGGTGTAGGGTTTTCATGAACCTGAAGTGACCAGCAATTTGGAGTCGTGGCATGTTTGCATGAGAGGAATTCTCTGACTGGCTGGAATATTTCCTCCCATCCAAGCTAAGTCATCTTTAATTAAACAGATGTTTTTATGGGCTAGGAACCAATCATAGATTTGTAGGGCTTTTTAAAATGCCTGAGTGGTAGTACTGTCCATTTGTAGTTCTTGTTTAGGTTGCAGCCTGGTTATCAATTTGGATGCCAGTTGGGAAACTGGGAGCAGGGGTTTGATCACTTCAGATTTCCTGCTATTAAATTGAGGCTTTCTGGATAGGGTGTCTGCTAAAAATTGCTCCCAGGAAGTATTTTAGGTTGAACTTGAACAGCAAACTTGTTTTGGGGAGAGTTTCCATAGGTTTTTTATGGCCTCTAGGTTTTTATGATCAGTCCAAACTTCAAAAGGGATTTTAATCCCCTCTAGGAAATGCCTCCAAGTAAGGAGACCCACTGTACTGCAGAAGCCTCATTCTCCCAGATAGCCCATCTCTGTTCAGTGTCGGTCAGTTTTTTAGACATATTGAGGTAATTCCCCGTTAGGAGAATGAGCGCATACAGGGAGACATATAGAGAGTAGTGTTTGAATAATACACACACAGTACACAGATACACTGTACAGTAAATGTAGGTTTTTACTTCCAGAAAGGTTTAAGCAAAGTCCAAAATAAGCATTCCAAAGTCATTCACAAGTTAAATCAGTCAGTTTTCAATCCAGGGATAATCCAGTAACAAAGTCCAGTGTCAAAAACAGTTCAGTATTAGACTTACATTAAATCCAGTAATATCAGTCAATTAGAAGAAATGGAGCAACAGCAATACTTTCCAACAGAAGGAAGCAAATATATACTCACACTCTCTTCTGAGACTCAGATTAAACTATCCAGGTTTCTGGCTCCATCTTATAGCCATTTGAGAAACCACACCCAATTGCAGTCTCTTGCATTCCTTCTAAAGAAACAGTATTAAAATGTCTATCCTGGTTTATATATTTCTAACCCAAATACCTGTTAGGTGACTTATATTCCTAACAAGATATGTATGCACAGGGCTGCAGTCGGCCCTACTGATTTCCTTGGAGTAGGATAGCTTTGACTGCTATTTCTCTGGTGTCTGCCTGTATGATGAATGGCTGTTCTGGATCTGGGTATTTAAGACTGGTTTGGCTGAGAACAATTGTTTCAGTCTATCAAATGCTGCCTGGCATTCCATGGTTCAATTTATGAGCTGCTTCAGTTTTGGTTTGTCCCCCACCTTTGTTTTCAGTAGGTTAGTGATTGGAAGTGCAATTTGTGCAAACGCTGGGATAAATTGCTGGTAAAAATTTGCAAACCCCAGGAAGCTTTGTAGTTGTTTGCCGGGGCAGGGGGCAGGGAGCCCAGTCGTTCACTGCTTGTATTTTTCCTGGGTCCATTTCCATGCCCTCATGGGAAATTCTGTATCCCAGGTAGTCAATTCTATCTTTGTGGAATTCACATTTAGAAAGTTTTGTGTAAAGTTTCACAGTGCAAAGTTTGTTTAGGACTGCTCAGACAAGCTTTATGTGCTTGTTTTTTTTCTCAGGGTATGTAAAAATGTCATCTAAGTACACCAGAACCCCTTTGTACAATTGTTAATGGAACACCTTTTTTATTAGTTGCATAAACACAGCAGGGGCAACTTGTAGTCCAACTGGGAACATTTTGAATTGGTAGCACCTCAAAGAACTGTTAAAGCTGTTTTCCATTCATTTCCTTCCCTTATCCTGATTCAGTAGGAAGCCTCTCTTAACTCCAGTTTTGAAAAAAAAAATTCCTTAAGAGAGGGGGCTAACATGTCTTTCATGAGGGGGAGGGGGTATGCATTCTCCATGTTCACAATGTTCAAATTTCTATAATACACAGAAAGGTGCAAAGACCCACATTTCTTCTCTCAGAATAGCATTGGGGCAGCAATTTTTGTTCATGTGGTTCAATGAAACCTCCTGCCAGGTATTTATCTATGAAGGCTCTCAACTCCTCAAGTTCCATGGGGAACATGTTATATATTTTTGGTTTTGGTAGTTTGGCCCCTGGGAGGATCTCTATACATGATTTACAACTGTTGTTTGGTGTCCCAGATGCCTCTCTGAGAGATGGCAAAAGGAGAAGAGGCCATATAAATTGCAATTTTGAAAGAAACTTCCTGGGAAACTCTTTTTAGCTACATTCTCTGAGGTGAGGAAAAAATTACATGTTTGCTTCTGCGTATTGGCAAAATCCACATCAGACTAAGGGGAGGGGTTCTAACTCCCTTTATATGAACTGCATACATGAAAGGATATCAGACCCTGCTTTGAATGTTGATTTGCTTTCTTCCTCTTCAATAAATAATTTCTTTTGAAATACGCAATCTTCAGAAGTTTGTTCTTATCATCTGAAGGGGGGAAGAGTCTGGTCCTTACACCCAGGACTATTTATATATTTTAGATATTTATTTATCTGTCAAGCAATTATAAGATAACAGGTATAGGTATAAACATAGCTATGAATACATGAAATGGATAAATATAAGAAAAAAACCCAATAGGACAGGGATGGTAGGCACATTGGTGTGCTTATGCACACCCCCTACAGACCTCTTAGGAAGGGGGTGAGGTCAATAGTGGACAGTCTAAGGTTATAGTTTTTGTGGTTTGGGGAAGAAACCACAGAGTCAGGTAAAGTATTCCAGACATTGACCACTCTATTGCTGAAGTCATATTTCCTGTAATCACATCTGGTGCGGTTTACCTTGAGTTTGTATCTATTGTGTAGTCTTGTATTGTTGCAATTGAAGCTGAAGTACTCACTGACAGGTAGGACATTGCAATATATAATTTTATGTACTATACTTAGATCGGACTGAAGGCATCATAGTTCTAGGTTGTCTAGGTCTAAAATTTCAAGTCTGGTGGTGTAAGGTATTCTGCAACAAGTAGAGGAGTGGAGAACTCTTCTTGTGAAGGACTTCTGAACTTTCTCAACTGTATTAATACCAGATATGTAATGCGGGTTCCAGACTGATGAGCTGTATTCAAGTATTGGTCTAGCAAATGTTTTGTATGCTCCAGTTNGATTAGGTTAACAGCTCCAGTAGTCTTTTTGGCTATGTAGTTACAGTGGGCTCTAGCACTTAGATCATTAGAGATGAGTATTCCAAGGACTTTTACAGAGCTTGGATCACCAACAAGGTCTTAACTATTCAGCTTGTATTTTATTTTCTGATTTTTTTTGCCAATATGTAAAACAGAGCATTTATTTGTTGAGATTTGAAGTTGCCATTTGTTTGACCTTTCTGATACATAGTCAAGGTCTTTTTGAAAGGTAGCAATATTGTCGGTGGTATTGAATAGTTTTATATCATCAACGAAGAGAACTCAGTTGCTCTTAATATGTTCACAGAGGTCATTTATGCAGAGTATGAAGAGAGTTGGTTCTAGAACACTACCTTGGGGGACACCACTGTTGACAGCTACAGAATTTGATAGGACACTCCTAAATTTTGACCATTTGTTGTCTGTTTGACAAGAATGCTTCTATCCAGTTATGCAGTTGTCCAGAGATACCTTAAGATTTTAGTTTTAGAAGTAATTTATCGTGTACCACTGAATCAAAGGCTTTACAGAAGTCTATGTAGATTGCGTCAATTGCTTTGCCCTGATCGAGTTGGTAGTCCATATGTTTTTGCAGTGTAAGAATTGCAGATTACAGGATAGTTTTTTCCTGAAACCCAATTGTTTATTAGAGAGTAGGTTGTTTGCTTCTAAGTGGAGGATAATGGGTTGGTTAATAATTGATTCCATGATATTACATGTGATGCAGCATAAGGAGATTGGTCTGTAATTTTCAACTAGACTGGGGTCTCCCTTTTTGAAGATAGGGATGACTGTGGCGAGCGACCATAGATTTGGCAAGGAGCTAGTCCTGAAAGATGTTCCAAAGATTACGCTTAGAGGTTCGGCTATGGCTTTAACTTTATTTGAAATGATTCCAGGCACAGATTACGAACATCAAATATGGTCTTGCTTGATTCTTAGAAACCAAGTAGGAACTATTGAAATGCTCGGTTTGATCCTTGATGATCTAAGTTGTACAACTGAAGATATAATTATAAATACAGGTAGTCCTCAACTTATGACCACAATTGAGCCCAAAACTTATCTGGTTAAACAAAACATTTGTTAAGTGAGTTTTGTACCTTTTTATGACTTTTCTTGCCAACTATTGTTAAGTGAATCACTGCAATTGTTAAGTTAGTTACACAGTTGTGAAGTGAATCTGGCTTCCCCATTGACTTTGCTGGTTAGAAGTTTGCAAAAGATGATCACAAGATCTCAAGACAATTCAACTGTCATAAATGTGAACCAGTTGCCAATCATCTGAATTTTGATCACAGGACCATAGGGATACTGCAATGGTCATAAGTGTGAAAAGCAGCCATAAGTCACTTTTTCAGTGCTGCTATAACTTTGAACTGTCACTAAATAAACTATTCTAAGTCAAGAACTACTTATACTGGTGGCACATTAGAGATATATTATTAAATTCAAAATAAACTCTGATTCTTTTTACTTTTTTGCCCCTTACAATATCTCTTTCTCTCCCCCTCCCACACATACAGATGCAAACAATCACACACAAAATATTTAAAGCAGACATTTAGATATCCAACATATTTAAAAGCTCCAAATAAAATTCTGTCCCAGATGGATATAATGAAATATTCACACAAGGTAGCCAGCAGGATGCCCTTTTTTTCTGTTTGCTCTTTCAAAATTCAGGAGAAACAAATTTTCTCATATTTTGAAAGCTAAAAATATATATGATTGCCATGCAGAGGGTGGACTGCTGCCGGTTTGCACTGGTTCAGGTGAACCGGTAGGTAAGATTCTGCATAATTTGGTGAACCGGCAAATCCCACTGCTGGCTGGCCACGTCCTCTTTATTTTTTCAGCCTCTTTTTGAGGTGTTTTTTGGGCCCCAAAATGCTCCCCAAAACAGCCAAAAAATAGGCCAAAAAATGGGCGGGAGCGAGGCCAGCCAGTGGTGGGATTAGCCCCAACTGACTGAATCCTACCTCTGCCTTTGAGACGAGTGGCCAGGAGGTGGGGCTTGGTGTGATAAATGATGTCACCCACCCAGTCACATGATCAACCGGCCACACCTACCAAAGAACCAGTTGTTAAGTTATTCCAATCCCACCACTGCTGCCAGAGCAGAGCTATAAGTATTCTACAATAATAATAAAAAAATCAATTTAGGACTTGCTGTATAAACTGGTGTTCCAAAGTCTGTATCAACGTCTGTTAATAGTAATATTTGTGTTAGGGTGCAGTATAATACATAGAATATAATAAATAATAACATTATGACTGAAGAGCTAAAATGGAACCCCAATTCTTTAAATTAGGAACATGCAAACAGGTACATTCCCATCATTTATTTAAAAGAGTACATAATTGAATTTCTTTCAACATATTCAGGTAATGACAAGTATGTAATGAAAGTGAACCAGAGTACAATTATCTATCTTAATAATTTTCTTTGTATCTGATTAAAAATTAGAGGTACTAATTTGTAGAGCATATGTGTGGGACTGCAACTGTAGATTGTGTTCCAATATCTTTAACTCTACAGTATAATTAGTCAGAGTAAGTCAGTCAACTAATTTTAGAAACAAGAAAGGGCAGCATACTAATTTTTTTCTGCCAAGGAGGGGGAGTGAAAGCATACATGTAAGTGGTTTTTTGTATCAGGTTTTTTGCACCCGAGTGAATGGATATTATCTTTTAATTGATTATTTGGTGTGATTCATTCACTCCATCAGTTAAGCATTAGGCCATAATTCAGTCAAAACCCCAGTAGTTAAAACCTTGATATTTATCCTCTTCTCCCCAGTTAAAATAGACAAATCTTAGGTCAACTTTGTAAAAATACCAGCAGGTGAGAAGTTCCCGCTGACCAAATTAAGTTGCTGCAAAATAATATTTTTTAAAAAAATTCAGCGTAAATAGGCTTGTAGGATTGGTTTTAGCATTTATCACAAATTCTTTACCCAAGCATATGCTCTGTTTTGGACAAATCTGGTTTGCATTGGTTTGGACAAAACTCAACAGCACTTTTTCGTGTGGCTGTTGATAAAAATAGGATCACCAACTTGATTGTCAATGTCCAATGATGGATATGGCAGAAGGAGAAGGAGAAGGAGAAGGAAAACTTCCTCTTCCTCTTCCTCTTCCTCTTCCTCTTCCTCTTCCTCTTCCTCTTCCTCTTGAAGAAGAAAAAGAAGAGCTTTGATTATAGAGATGTTCCTAGCACCTTGATTCCCCCAGATCTCAAGGATGTTTCTGGTATAGAATTCTGCATAATGGGACCTGATTGCTGAAGACATATTGTCAAATGGAGTTTTTTAAAAATTCTTGAACAGCAAATTTTACATACCATCAGAAGTCACCCTTCCATAACTGTAAAAGACTAGAATATCTGATTTCTTCACTCCATCTCCAGCACTGCAAATGTTCAATAACTCCCATTCTATTTGCCACCACTCATGATTTCACTGACCTACTACTGTGGGTTCTAGGTCCACCATAACAGCTCGTGGCACATGCTTCCCCGTGCGGGTTTCATTGAAGAATGTGGTAAAGGAGTCATCATTACTGAACTTGTTGGGTTCAGCCTGGAAGGTGCCATCTGGCTGGATGGCATGTTCCAGACAGAACAGCTCCCAGCATGCATTACCAATCTGAACTCCAGCTTGTCCAACATGAACAGAGATGCATTCACGCTGTGAGGGGAAAAGATAAAGAGAAGGTAAGAAGAATAGGAAGCATACAATGCCCATTTATCTCATCTCCCCCTCTTCTAGAGAAAATTATCATTGGATCTTCAGGGATAGAGGACTTCCAATTTTCAATGGTTTGATCCAACTTGGAACTCTTAAGAAGATTTGGAATATACCATCATTTCCACCTCCTAACAAACAACAGGGTTGACTATGCCCACCAGATCATGTCCATCACAGTTGCAGGATACGATGTTGGAGATGATTCATCTAGACAGTAATCTAAAATTTCCGAGCATCGATATCTGTGTAACCAAAATAATACCCACTCAGGAAGAAGATAAAAATGCTATCAGTCTTGGGAAAGCCCCTATTTTGAAGAAGTACAAACAATATTGACAAACAATATCATCACTCACAAAATCCAGTAAGGACCAAGATTAATTTTTGTCCATAAAATATGTTGGTCTGTTAGAAGATAACAGCAGTGAAGAGGAAAATGGAATACTGCTGCATTGGCCCAATATTTTTATTGCAGCGATTAGTCTGTAAATAGATACATTATGGATGCTATTTGAACAATAGAGCCACTGGTTAAGGTACTGGGCCAGAAACTGCAAATTCTTGTCCCACCTTAGGCACAAAGACAACTGGATAACCTCTCAGCCCTATGGCAATCCATTTTCAAAATCTGGGCCATAGCCAGCATACTTTTTCCCCACAGCAAAAATAACATCATAATAATAATGAAACAGTGAGCATTTTCTGGATTTCTTCAACATTCTCAGGTTTCACCTGTATACAAAGATTAGGTTTAATATCATGCCTTGTGATAAATCTCAATCCCATAATAATCCTAATGGGTTTGCTTTTATTTCTGTCTGGGTCTCAACTTAGCTAAATGATATTACTGCATGAACTGTAACTTAAGAAGGTTGGATCTTTGGATTCCTTAGCCCATATGATTGATAGGAAGAGTGGAAATACTTTCCTCCCTCCCTCCACCATCCATATTTTTTTAATTCTTGTATTTCATATCTTTAAGAAATTAATACTGGCCTGAGTCATCACACATTTACTGGCAATAAAGATAAGGTTAAGCAATGAGTAATGAAGTTGGTTACACTAAAAAAAAAAAAACTTTCTCTTTTGTTTCTCGCAAAACTTTCAGTTTAGCAACTTGGAGTCATCAGAGTTGGATGGGAGGAAGGGATCAAAAGCCTGGAAATAGATTAACTCAAAGTTACCTAACAAAGAATGAGTTAGTTAATGGTTTTAATTCAAGTTGTAGGCTGCATCCTACAGTCACATAAAGTCTGTCTGATGGTTAGTAAGAAGTACTAACCTTTTTATAGGAAAAACAAAAATATTGTTCTAACAAGCTGTGATTTTTAAGTATAGATTGCTTGCTAAGACATAGTGATCCAAATCACACATGCTAAAATCAAGTTCTCATATTATCCAACTTCTTTGTGGCACCTCACTGTGGATTTTAGTGGTCATTTTGGATATTTGAAGGGTGGAAATGTAGTGGCTTGCTCTCCTCCCCAAACATTATATCAACATAAAAGCTAAAAGAGGATACAAAAACCATGGGTAAGTCTCTTCCAGTTACAGCAGCACAAAACTGGACAACGTCTGGCAGTTTTCCAAAGGTTAGAAAGACAGGCTTGAAACCTGTGATTCTAAGAAGTTTTCCTACATTGGCTTAGTGGAATGGGTGATCCCAGCCAGCATCATCTGGGGACAAGTTATGAATTTTGAGTTTCCCACCTATTCTCAGGGTAGAGAATGCCGTTTCTCTTGTTGCAATTCATCCTAGAGGTATTTTTTTTAACTCAGATTTCCTGCTGACTTCTGCTATTCCCAGGTAAGCATGCTTAGGACTGTGCTGTTAACCACCTCAACTTACAAGGGCGTCTGTGCTAGAAACACTACGATCTGGCCAAGAGCTAATGCCTAACTTGTTTTTGAATATAAACCTTACCACTTTTTAGAGCAGGTGGCTATGAATTTCTTCATTCTTGTTTCCCCTCTATTTCTTTGGCTTACCATGATGCTTTGTCTGGTTCTGGCTTCTTTTCTTGGTCAGGAGTTAGAAGGCTTTGTTTCTGTTTTGGCTGTCTTTCCCCAATTCCTCTGCCACCCGTTGAGCTGTAATGAGGGAGGAGACTGGCACCAAACACCTGTTGTTGCCTCTCAGTGTCATAGAGCAGGAGAGGGAGGAGGTCATAATTCCCAATATGTACACCCTCTGGACCAACTTACATCACCAGCTTCTGAGAGTCATAGCTGCAGCAGCTTCATTAAGCCCAAAGGGACACAGGTCCTAAAAATTTTAAATTATCCACTGATGGGTTTAATCGGCCCATCCACGAGAAATAGTAGTCTTTAAATAAAATTAAGTTTAGATCAGATATCTTTATTATGGTCTTTGACCAGCCTTTCCAGTAAAAGACATAGCTTGATGCAACAATTTGTTCTTGCAAAATGAAAGAAAACAATAGAACAATAAAAACAAAATATCTAATCAAAGGTTTGCACACTTGTAGAACTTGAAGAAGGTATTTTGCTATGTAATATGTGAGTATGGAGTTAGCAGTCCTTAAAAAAACATAAAATTTATCCGTATAACCTTCATATTTGGAAATTATTCAAGTAATCAGGCTGTGTCTTAGGGCAACATAAAAAGGACACCGTTATGAAGACATGAATGAGAGTTTCTACTACCCTAGGGTCCACAGGGGCAAAGTCTCTGCAAATAGGAAGCCCCATGGAATTTTCCTGCCAGTAAAGCTAATGAAAGGTCATCAGAATGGGTTCTGGAAAAGGCCCAGCTATATTTGTATCGGGTTATATTGTACCACAGTAGGGGAATTGCATCTGTCTAACATATGGCAATTAAAGGTGCTGGTGATGTCACTTTGACCATTAATGTCCCTGATCTTCTCTTTTACTATTATTTTTATCTTTTCCAGGGTTTTATTTCTTTCTAAAAAAATTGAAGGTCCCAGCTTGAATGCAGCAGCTATGAAAAGGCAAATTCCATGCCAGGTCATTTGAGAAAGGACAGAAAATAGAAGAATCATCATTATAATGCTTTCATATGAATCTGTCATATACCGACATATGGAATACAGAGAGTTCTTGACAATCAGACATAACTGAGCCCAATTTTTTAAAGATTGTGAAGCAAGGTAGTTGTTAAGTGAGTTTTGCCCCATTCTACGACCATTTTTGTCACAGTTGTTAAGCAAATTACTGTAGATATTAAGTGAATCAGGTGGGTGTTAAGCAAACCTGGGTTCCTCCATTGACTTTGCTTGTTGGAAACTGGCTGGGAAGGTTACTGTCATGCCTCAGTTGGAATTTGATTCTGAGGGAGAGATGGAACAGCTGATAGGGAATGGGATTATGGCTCCGGTGGCTGGGGAAGGGCACAGGCCGGCTGGGCATTCAGAGGAAGACCTTGGCCCAACCCCTCTTCATCTGAGGACATGCAGGAAGGAACGGATAAGGGAGCAACATGGTTTACAGGGGAGGAAAGGGCCCTGATCCCCTTCTACCCGACGTCGACCCTTCTGACAAATTTTCCCGTTTCTGTGCATGGCAAAGTTGCTGGAAGCAAAGTGTGCATTATCTTTGTCCAGGCTTATCTGGGTTTTGGTGTCCTGCCAACTGTGTGTGCCTTGTTATCTTTTGGAAGTCTGAAAGTTATTATCTGGTCTGTCATGTTAATTACTTCAGCGTGGTTTGTGTTGGGTTTTTTTTGTTTCTACTTTATCTGTATTTTGGGTTCGGACTGCATTTCTTCCCTTTGTAGACTGTTTTTGGAAGAATTTGATCTCCCACTGAGGATAATTGGACATTGGGGGCATTAAAGGGAATTTATCTACTTTGGTGACTTTGTTATTTTTGTGCCACGCCCTGGATCATCATAGTTACAATTGTGATCACATGACTCAGGAACAGTGCAACTGTTATAAATATATGCCAGTTTCCAAGCGTCTGAATTTTTACCATGTGACTATTGGGATGCTGCAATGGTCACAAGTGTAAAGATGAATCAGAAGTCACTTTTCTTCGTGCCGTTGTAACTTTAAATGGTTGTAAGTCAAAGACTGCCTGTAATAGATATAGCCCTGGCTGTTGCACTTGAAAAATAATAGTAAAAAGATATCATCCTGGTTAGATGTAATCCTGGTTGCTGCATTTGAAAAATAATAGAAGTGGAAAACAATGGAGCTGGGGAGAAAAGTGAAGAAGAAAGTAAGTACTGGACTCAAGAAATTACTAGAATGTTTGGGACTTTTTAGTTTAATAGAGAAGCCAAGGAGAGACAGGATCAAGAATTATAAAATCATGCATGGCATTGAAAAATTACAAAAGGAGATTTTCTTCATTCCTCTTGTTGACAAACTAGAGCTGATATAATGGTTGGCACCCATATTAACGAGGATTCAGCAGTGGTTTTGTAAATGAACACTGACAAGCTCTGTTATCATTAATGAAGGGACCCCCCTCAATTGATTGGTTACAGAAAAGCATTAAAAAAAGAAACTGAGAACAATATGCTCAAATATATGTTGGGAGTATATTGACTGTTGATGTGAAATAGTTCAGTTGCTGGAAGTCTTATAGCCCATTTCTTTCTTCTAATAAAATCTTGCTCAAGACTGCCTTTGAGAGATTTAACTTGAAAGAGGAAATTACTTTTGGTTTTGGGCAGATAACCAAATGATTAAAGCAACAACAGCTTTTTCCAGCCTTATGGGGCTGGCCAGGAAACTACTTCCAATCCACTCCAAGATTTAACAGATGGTTTTATAACAGAGCCCCCTTTTATGTGTTCACAACCATTTTGAATCATAGAATTTGCATGTTTTTTTCTATGAAAAACATTTACTTGTCAGTTTTTCTTTGCAATGTGATGTATAGGAGCCTGACGTATAGATTTTAATTCCTCTCTGTATATTGTGTTTGGGTTGATTCATTGATGTTTTAGTACACAAGCCATACAAGTAAGATCTGTACATTCAACCAACTCTGAAAAGAAATGCATAACTAGTTAAATTCAAATAGTGCCATCAATTTGGAGAACAGTTTAGATCAGGTTCTTGACCAGTTCTTGAAAGCTGTTGGGAATTGTAGTTACATACAGTGTAGTTTACCATTGTAGTTATATTCCATCATCTGGAAGAACATGAGTAGAATTCAGAGTTATCAGAAGTAGTTTGGTCTGATCTACCAAACTTTTACAAGACTCTTGGATGTTTGGGAAAAGTAAGTTACCCTATTCAACTGGCCACATACGCTTACAAATCAGAAGTATTTTTTGTGAAGGTGATCCAGGTGTGAAGCAGACTTCTACTAAATGAGAATGTCTGCTTAGGTTTGTGCAACATGCCCACACTAAACAAAAATAATGTTTGGTAAGAGTGAGTATATAGTGACTTTAATCCAGGGGTGGGATTCTACAGGTTCTCACCTATTTGCTAGAACCAGTTGTTAACTTTCTAAGCAGTTAGGAGAACTGGTTGTTGGAAGAAATCTTCTTGGATTCTTAGCAGTATGCCTAGACTTACTGTCTCCAAGGAAGGCTTTTTTTTCTTTGCTGGTATTTTCTTAAAAGGGAATGGTTGTTTTCAGCTTTTTACACTGTTGTTGGGAGAAAATACTCCCCTGTTGGAGTTAGCACTTTGAAGAAATAATTGAATAATGAAGCAGAGCTGCCAGAAAGAAGCTTNAGAAATAATTGAATAATGAAGCAGAGCTGCCAGAAAGAAGCTTTTAATGACAAGGAACCAAGATGAGGGACATTCAGCAAGGCTACTTGGCTAGCTAGAAAGATTGACATTTGAACGTGAGTTTACACACCCTTTTTGAGTTTTGGTCTAAAATTGGTGACCATTCAAAGTTACAATTGCACTGAAAAAAGTGACATGACCATTTTTTCACACTTATGACCGTTGCAGCATCCCCACTGTCATGAGAGGCCAGGCGAGGAGAAGCGCCCCTTGATGTGAGTAATGTTGAGTTGGCCATGCCCACCCAGTCATATGACTAGCAAGCCACACCCACCAACTAAGCCACTCCCACAGAACCGGTTGTTAAAAAAATGGAATCCCACCCTTGCTTTAAGCTTCATAGTTTGAAAATTGTTTAATCTTCTCATGAACCTATTCAACTGTAGTTTATTCTATAAATCATAGCCTATGGTTTGGTACAATGAACAGAGCCAACCAGTATGTTTCTTGTACTGTATCTGCAATTCAGTTTCTCAAGGTTGGCAACTTCAATATGTGGACTTCAATGCCCAGAATTTCCCAGCCAGCCAATCCATTTGCTGTCATTTCAACAGAAGAACGGGTAGTATCTCCTCATAATGGCACAATTTATTCACAAAATTTGAGATTTTGCACATAGGCTGCCCATGACGAACATGGACATACATTTTTAGTATTTGTTTCTATTTCACAAGAAGTAGTGAGTAAGAGAGTTTAGGCAGATGAACCTGTGTTTTTCAACCTTGCTCATTTTAAGGCAGAAGTCTCCAAACT
Organism: Laticauda laticaudata; assembly: GCA_004320025.1. Taxonomy (NCBI): domain Eukaryota; kingdom Metazoa; phylum Chordata; class Lepidosauria; order Squamata; family Elapidae; genus Laticauda; species Laticauda laticaudata. The sequence goes on from BHFT01011637.1 coordinate 37,176, forward strand.
TGGCTGGCTGGAGAAGTCTGGGCATTAAAGTCCACAGGTCTTAATGTTGCCAAGTTTGGGGACTCCTGTTTTAAAATATATAGAATTCTAGAAGTCCGTACATCTTAAAAATGGCCAAAGTTGAGAAAGATCTTTATAGATCAGCCCAACATGAGTGTTTCTTATATGATATATGTCACTTATGAGTGGTCAATGTCTGGAATACTCTACCTGACTCTGTGGTTTCCTCCCCAAACCACAAAAACTTTAACCTGAGACTGTCTACTATTGATCTCACCCCTTTCCTAACAGGTCTCTAGGGGGTGTGCATAAGCACACCAACGTGCCTATGGTCCCTGTCCTATTGTTTCATTTAATTTTTCTTGTGTGTATCCATTTCATTTAATCATAACTATGATTATATTTATACCTATTATCTTGTAAGCAATTGACAAATCAAATCAAATCAAATCAAATAATATATATATATATAACACCCTTTAAAGATTGTGCAGCAAGATGTAGAAAATCAGTGACTTTTTGGTGCCTCTGAATTACAGGTAGTCCTCAACTTATAACCATAACTGACCCAAAATGTCTGTTGCTAAGCAAGATAGTTGTTAAGTGAGTTTTTCCCTATTTCTTTAACAGACAATCAGAGTTGGAAGGGACCTTGTAGGTCACCTTGTCCAGTGGTCACCAACTGGTGGGCCAGGGACCACTGGTGGTCCACGAGAAAATTTTGGTGGTCGGTAGAGCAATATCTCCCCCCCAAAGCAATTAATCCAGGCTGCACGGGAACACAAGGCTGCGCTGCCCACATGGCCCACCCACCCGCTGGCCCCCACCCTTCAGTCGAGCGCAAACCTTACCTTGAGAAGAGCCACATGAGCTGGAACTGGAAGGTAAGACCAACAGCAGGAGAGGGAAATCCACCACAGGGTGGCTTGCTGACGTTGGTGAGAAAGTCGGTTCCATATTCCAGAGCTGCAGTAGTCACAGAACTGGCCCTTTGGGAGCATCTGCTCCTCCACCTGGGTGCATCGGCCTGCCATGGACTGGAAGAGCTGCTCCGGGATGGCCAAAGGGCCAGTCCTGTGACTACTGCAGCTCTGGAATATAGGACTGACTTTCCCACCAACGTCAGCAAGGCTCCGTCAGTCAAAATTCATATTAGTGGTCCATGGGATTTAAAATTATGAGTTTGGTGGTCCCTGAGGTCCAAAAGGTTGGCGACCCCTGATCTAGTCCAATCCCCCCCCCCCGCCCAAGCAGGAGAACCTACACCAGTGGTGGCTAACCTTTTTGAGCTCCCATACCGAAAATTGTGTGCATGCTCGCTTGCACGCACTCGCATTCCAGCACCCAGAAGGCAATGCACATGTCCCCACGCCCCCTGCGCATGCACGTGTGACCCCCTTGTGCATGCCGCCCATCTCTGCACATGCGCGCACATCTCCCACGCACCCCAGCACCCTGCGCAAGTGCACCAGATACCCAACAATCAGCTGGCAGGTGGGTGGCAGAAGTGCATGCGCAGTGGGGCTCTTCCGGGTGACCTCTCGCATGTTGACAGAAGTGGCTTTGTGTGCCGCTTCTGGCACGTGTGCCATAGGTTCGCCATCACGGCCCTATCCCATTTCTGACAAATGGCAGTCCAATCTCTTCTTGACCTTTCTTGCCCCATTTGTTAAGTGAATCACTGCAGTTGTTAAGTTCGTAACACAGCTGTTAAGTGAATCTGGCTTCTCCATTGACTTCGCTTGTATTGAAGGTTGCAAAAGGCGATCTCATGACCCCAGGACACTGCAACCGTCATAAATACGAACCAGTTGCCAAACTTCTAAATTTTGACCAGGTGACCATGGGGAAGCCTGCAGAGGTCATAAAAATGGCCATGAGTTGCTTTTTTCAGTGCTGTTGTAACTTTGAATGGTCACTTAATGAAGAGTTATAAGTTGAGGACTACTTGTACAATTCCAAACAGCACTAGGGTAGTTACCATGTCTCATGTGGAGGGAGGTGAAAAGTGTAATTCAGCCACACCAGGAAGGCCAGCTTTCCCCAACCCTAACCCACAGCCTTTACTCTGAACTGATCTTACACGAGTTAATTTGCTTGTTTGACTTCTTTTATTTATTGAGCGTATGGCATGTGTTAGCCAATCACTAAGGTGGCTGGCTGCATCTGTGAAAGGAATTTTTTTTGGCAGTGTTATCTTTACCTGCATGGGTGGGACACCTGATTTCCAATAGGCAATTGGGGGAGGTTCCTTTCTTGTCCCTCTGCAGCTTATTCATCTGACTAGAATCGAACTGCCCCGCTGCTGACCTCAGCGGTGCACAGGCCCAGCATCTTACCACTTGAGCCACTGCGGCCCTCATGCTTGGCTAATTTGTATAGTAGATGTTCTCTTGGCAAAGCCCAGCACTATATGTACTGTATTATGAAAAGAGCATTAACCAAACATTCCATTGCTTTGCAATAGATATCAGTTGAGTAAGTTTCTGATTTAGCAGCCTATTATTTCCTCTTATTATTAGACTTGTTGACTGTGACTGTTGGGAGTTGACGTTTAGCAACATCTGGCACAGAGTTTCCCAACTTCAGCAACTTTTAAGATTGTAGACCTCAACTCTCAGAATTCATCAGCCAGCATGTTGACTTAGAGTGCTGTAGTTCATTCTGCTCACACACACACCACAGCCACTATATTAATTAATCACAGGAATTCAGGCTCAGTGTCTTAATTGCTGTTGAGTGGTCCTCATGAAATTGAATTGTTAATGATGTTGTGTTATGTAACCCAATGGCTGTTGTTCATTTAGGACGGCGCTGTAAAGATTTTTTTATTTCTCAGGAAGCCCCATCAGTCAGCTCCAGTTCCTGAGTCTTAATGCTCAGCAAGAGCAGATGTCCTTGTTTCCCAAAACAGGTGTCATGTCCTTGTTGGAGGAGGAGGAAGCTGAACAGCTGACAGGGGGTGGGAATGTGGTTCCGTTGGCTCTGGAGGAAACTGGGGAAGGACAAAGTCCAGCTGGGCAGAGCAGGGAAGAGGTAGAACAAGGGAGAGGGAATTCAGAGAAAGACCCATGCCCACCCCCTCTTCATCCTAGGACACACAGGAAGGAATGGAGAAGAGCGTAATGTTGCTTACAGGGGAGGAAAGGGCCCTGATTCCCTTCATTAGCCATACCTGGGAAGAAAGTCTAAGAGATATGCAGGCTGCATGCGGCAGCTGCTGGGAGCAAACATGAGTTTAACTCGTGTTGACTTTGCTTATCTGTGTTCCTGGCATCTTTCCAACTGTGTTGAGTTATTGCCATGCCTTCACATCTGGAATTTTTGCTCCTGCCCTGTCAAACTAATTCCCTCATTTTACCTTGATTGGACTTATAGTTACAGTTTTTGTTGACCATGTTTTGGACTTGATTCTCTGCAGCCAACGGCTGTTCTGTTTTTCTCCAACCAGAAGGTAACCTGGACACTGGGGGTAAAGTTGGAGCTAATAAAGGGACTCTTACTGATTAAATGACTGTGTTGTCTTTGTGCCAGGCCCTGAGTCATCACAACAGGGAAGAAGCTGGCTAGGAAGTTTCCACAAGACCACCAAGTTGGAGTCATGCATTGAATTAAGTCATGCTTGCTTGAGGCCTTAGAAGATATGGGACCCCATCCATCATGACTTAACGTTATACAGGTAGTCTATTTATGACCAGTCACTTAGGTACTGTTTGAAGTTGCAATGCATCTTACCTAAGCGATATTTATGACCCAGATTCAAAGTTCCAACATACATCCCATGTTCACATGACCTCATTTCAAGTGCTTGGCAACTGGGCTTCATTTATAACATCTTGTGATCAGATGACCATGTCTAATGAAGATTTTGCTGAAAACTGGTATTTGCTTATGGTTTTTAGCAAACCCACACCTAGGTAGAGAAAACCATTGGTTCACTTCACCTTGGTGTTTGCTTAATGACCACAGCAAAAAGGGTTATGATTGAATCACTTTACAGCCATCATGAGTTAATGGGCAGACTCTATTACGGTCATTGCTTGTGGACTACTTGGACATTAACTAACTCAAAACACAATTCAAATAATCATGTTAAACATATTCTGGCTTGCTCTAGCTCAGGGGTTTCAAACTCAAGGCCCGTGGGCCGAATCCAGGCCACAGGGTGCTTAGATCTGGCCCATGGGGCCAGCCAAGAAATAGCAAAGGACCAACCCACACTACTTCTGCTAGCAAAAACAGAGAACTGCGGGGTGTGTGTGTGTGTTTGACCCTGTTTTTGGCATAGATGGCTTCCTGCAGCACACTGCCAGCCAAAACAGGGTGCAGGGGGCTATGAGCAGCCCCTGCACACCCCATTTTCAGCCTGGACAGCCTCCTGCAGCACTCTGCTGGCCAAAACTGGGCCTGGGGGGCACGCCCCATTTTGGCCAGCAAGGTGCTGCAGGGGGGCATTCGTCCTGTCTCCTCCTCACCCCAGTTGGCCTGCAGAGGACAATTATAATGCTGATCCAGCCCTCCAGGAATTCCAGTTTGACACCCCTGCTCTAGCTTGTTAGAAGAGGAAAGTTTCTTAGTTAATTTTCACTTCTTTAGCCAGATCTAGTTGATATCCAGGAGTGGGACTCAAATTTTTTAACAACCGGTTCTGTGGGCATGGCTTAGTTGGTGGGCATGGCTTGATGGTCATGTTACTGGCTGGGCGTGGCCAACTCAATATCACTCACATCGAGGCATGCATCGCCTCACCTGGCCTCTTGTGACTGCGGGGATGCTGCAACAGTCATAAGTGTAAAAAATGGTCATAAGTCACTTTTTTCAATGGTCACTCCACACAAGCAAAGTACCAGCAAAGGAGGGGAAAAAAAACTCTATAGAGAAGTTCCAGAGACAGGAGGTCTAGTCCTGCCAAGAATGTAACAAGGGTTAACAGAGAGGCAGTTTCTGTAAGCAACACCAGAATGTTTCCTTCCTGCCTTCCTGACAGGATTAGGCCAGTAATTTCTTCTGACAACCGGTTCTCCGAACTGCTTAGAATGTTAACAACCAGTTCTAGCGAATAGGTGCGAACTGGTAGAATCCCACCCCTCTTGATATCACGTAAGATGAACTCCGACCAATAAATATTTGTAGGCATGAATCATGCTCTAGCCACCCATACAACAAGTCTTCTTCTTAGAGGTCTACTAAATGTTTCTTTTTTGAAGAAAATTAGAGCAGAGACAAGTTAGTGCAGAGAGAGGAGCAAACTGTTAAATTTCCTCACTGCCAAGAACCGAATCAAAGGAATCAGTTGCCACTTCCTCATAATCTTTCTCCAATGCAGACAAATCCTCTCGAGCTTCTACAAACTCTCCTTCTTCCATGCCTTCGCCAACATACCAATGTACAAATGCCCTCTTTGCAAACATGAGGTCGAATTTGTGGTTCAGACGTGCCCAGGCTTCAGCAATGGCTGTAGTGTTGCTAAGCATGCAAACAGCACGTTCTACTTGGGCAAGATCTCCTCCAGGAGTCACGGTAGGGGGCTGGTAATTGATGCCAACCTGGTGGGAAGGGAAAGGAAAAAAAAGCAAAACAAAACAGTCTCTTTGAAACACAGAAAAAAAGGCCAAAGGAGTGCATTGCCTGATTTTTGAACTAATATCAGAGTCCATCATTGATCCAAATTATCTATGTCTATCTATGTCTTTTTTGAATCCACTACATCTCTAGAGTTAAAAATATGTGTGCTGCATTGGGAGTTAGAAACAGAAAAGCAGTTTTGTCTTAGATGAGAAGCGTTCATAAGGAACACTTAAATTTAATAAATCAATTTATTAAATAAATAAGCCCTCTGGTCCAAAATCACAGTCACTACTTCTTAGCTTTCATCTACTCTTATTTTTACTGCTACTGCTACCTACTGGTAGTTAAGAGATCCTGGCAGTTTTTAATTATTTGCTCCTCACCTTGAAGCCAGTTGGACACCAGTCCACAAACTGGATTGTTCTCTTGGTCTTGATAGCAGCAATTGCAACATTGACATCTTTGGGCACCACATCTCCACGGTAGAGCATGCAGCAAGCCATGTACTTGCCATGACGGGGGTCGCATTTGACCATCTGATTGTTGGTCTCAAAACAGGAGCTGGTGATCTCGGCCACAGAGAGCTGCTCGTGGTAGGCCTTCTCAGAGGAGATGATGGGTGCATAGGTCACCAAGGGGAAGTGGATGCGAGGGTAGGGCACCAGGTTGGTCTGGAATTCAGTCAGGTCCACATTGAGGGCACCGTCGAAGCGCAGGGAGGCAGTGATGGAGGAGACAATCTGGCTGATAAGGCGGTTCAGGTTGGTGTATGTGGGGCGCTCAATGTCCAAATTACGACGGCAGATGTCATAGATGGCCTCGTTGTCCACCATGAAGGCACAGTCAGAGTGTTCCAAGGTGGTGTGGGTGGTCAGGATAGAATTGTAGGGCTCCACCACTGCTGTGGACACTTGAGGGGCTGGATAGATAGCAAATTCCAGTTTGGACTTCTTGCCGTAATCCATGGACAAGTGTTCCATCAACAAGGAGGTGAAACCTGATCCTGTGCCTCCTCCAAAACTGTGAAAAATCAGGAATCCCTGCAGCCCTGAGCAGGTGTCGGCCTAAAAATAACATCACAATTTAGATATTTATTTTCTACATCCATTGTTTTTTTTTACATTTTTTGATTTCACGACTGAATTCTAAAGCAGTGCTCTGGAAGAATTTGATATGTACTGCATATTGACTAACTTTAACAAATCTATGTCAGTGGAAATCCTGGAGGTATGTTTCTATTCACTTGCCAAACATGACAAAGAGAATCTGTTCTCTTTTTCAAACTAGAAGTTTGATAATCTCTCTTTAATTCAGCTGCATTCTATTTACTAAGACTGAAATGAAAACAAAGCAATCTAGGAAATGTTGCTAGATGGAAAAAGACTCTTCCATTCCTTGAGGTAGGGTGGAGTCAAATGTTTGTTACTATATCTTGACCAGAGTTAAAATTTTGGACAATCACAGAAGTGATTCTGTGCAAAAAAAGTCAGAAAAGGGATCTCTTTGTTGCAATAATGGCTGTTTTGATTTTTGCAGCTTGTATCTGGTTTCTCTAACAGAAATTCCACTGGTGTCTGATGACTGTCTTCTGAGGAAATTGAACCCTTTCCTTGGGTCATTTTCTAATTCTTTTTCCCTTACCAATTTTCGAATGCGATCCAGTGCCAACTCAATCCTGTCTTTACCAATGGTATAGTGACCACGGGCATAATTATTAGCCGCATCTTCTTTGCCAGTGATCAGCTGTTCTGGATGGAAAAGCTGGCAGTAGGTGCCAGCTCGCACTTCATCTGTAAATTTTAAGAGATATGTTTTTTAAACTTGGTGTCCTAAAAAGTATGACTTGGAAGATCAGAGGCATACATTTGAAAAAGTCATATCTAGGAGTCAGAAATGCATTTCAACAGAGATAGCAATACTGATTTCCCAAGGACTCTAAGCTATGGATGAATACAATATAGTGGTCTTTTGGTTGTGGGTATAAGAGGATAATTTTCTATGAGATTCCCAAGGTCCAACATACATTTCCAGGTACAAAAATATAACATGTTTTTAACAATGTTGAACTCTAACTTTAAATACATATTGACTACCAAAACTGAACAGTAGCACTATGTGTGCTTCAAAAATTATTTGGAAGAATTGCTGCATACCTTGTGAGAGTACAAATAATGCCAGCACCATTCACAAGTCGGGTCATAATTATCAAGCTGGCAGGCAGAATTTTGTGATGTAAGCCCTGTCCCTTTTAGATTAGGGTTATGCCCACCATCTTGGCAGTTTTTAGGTGCCTTGACTTTTGATTGTCACAGCTTAAAATGGAAATTCCAGGCTTTGTTATGGTCATAAATCGAGGAGTTCCTGTAATGTGAAAGATGTGGTAGTTCTGTGACTTTAGATCAAATGGATTTAGGCTTTCAAAGATGATGACAAAACCATGTACTGGAGCTGTTAGTTAGTATTTATATCGATAAAAATGGAATATGGTGGAATGTAATCAGAGGTTGTAGGAGGGAAGGGCTCTTTCTCACAGGGCAAAGAGATAGCAGAGCTTGGAAAGCCTGGTAGGCAGGAAGAGAGAAAGTCTTGTGGCCTGTCAGCTGCCAGCCCCTCCAGCAGTGAAATCAGAGGAGGAGAAGGAAGCATGGTCGTCAGAGTCAGCATCCAGGCAACCTGAGTTGCCTTCCCCCTGAGTGCTCCGAGGGGGGAGAGGGATTGGAGAGAGAAACAGAGACAGAGACAGAGGTGGAGGCTGGGCTGTCAGTCAGCCTTCAGATGGAGATTCAACAGCCCCCAGGTCTGGAAATAGTAGATGAAGAAGAACAGCTGGGTCCAGTGCCTGATGCACGAATGTGCAGACAGCAGAGGAGAGGAGAGCAGTGGAAATCCATGGGTCGATCCTTGAGAAGGAAGAGCCACTGATAATAGATAACAGATCATTAGAGTTGGAAGGGACCTTGTAGGTCATCTAGTCCAACCCCCCACCCAAGCAGGAGACCCTACACTATTTCTGACAAATGGCAGTCTAATCTCTTCTTGAAAGTCTCAAGTGATGGCGCTCCCACAACTTCCCAGGGCAAGCTGTTCCATTGGTTGATTGTTCTCACTGTCAGAAAGTTTATCTCCTTATTTCCAGGTTAAATCTCTCCTTGTTCAGTTTCCATCCATTATTTGTTGTCTGGCCTACAGGCAGTTTAGAAAATAGCTTGACCCCTTCCTCTCTGTGACAGTCCCTCAAATATTGGAACTCTTCTATCATGTCTCCCCTGGTCCTTTTCTTCTCTTCACTAGACTAGTCATGCCCAGTTCCTGCAACCATTCTTCATATGCTTTAGTTTCCATTCCCCTAGCAAAGCCCCACCTTAGCTCTGGGGATAAAAGGCAGGGGGCAGAGATTAATAGGTGTGACATATTGGACTTCTTCTGGTCAGACTTGTTTGCCTGAGAGATAAATTTTTTTACCGGGGCTGCTGGCACTCCTAATAAAGGAAATTTTTTAGTTCACTTCAGAGGGTTTGTCATGTTTGGGTCAGAACAGAAAGGTTGAACCCCACTAGCAGTTCACAGAGTACATCTGTAGTTATTACAGATAATTGTTTTAGTCTGGCAAGATTCTGTCTGTAGGTGTATAGCAATAAAGGAATACTCAGAAGTAACTCTACATGTTGTTCTTGATTCGTTGACAGGGTTCACACATTTCACTCAATCAAGATCCAATAATTTAACCTGAAAAAGCCCCAATTAATTGGGTTCCTCCATCACTTAGCCTATAATTTGCGATAATTAAATTTGCCTATAATTAAAACCATAATTTGCCAACAATGTCTGGGATTAGAATAGAATAAAATTCTTTATTGGCCAAGTATGATTGGACACACAAGGAATTTGTCTTGGTGCAAATGGTCTCAGTGTACGTAAAAGAAAAGATACATTTGTCAAGAGTCAAGAATCATAAGGTACAACACTTAATAATAGTCATAGGGTACAAATAGGCAATCAAATCATACTAGGAAACAGACAATATAGATTGTAAGGATATAAGCGACAAAGTTACAGTCATACAGTCACAAGTGGGTGAGGATGGGTGATAAGGAGTGATGAGAAGATTAATAGTAATAGTAGTGCAGACTTTGTAAATAGTTGGAGAGTAGTTGAGGGAATTATTTGTTCAGTAGAGTGATGGCATTCGGGGAAAAACTGCAAAAAAATATGCAACATGATGAGCTCCAAATTAACAACCATGCTATGGCATAACATTACACATGATCCAATTTCCTAAATCAAATTAAGCCACAACATTGAAGCAGCACGGGATGGGGAGTGGGAAATCAATAATATTAGTCCACAGAAAGTCATGGAATTTGACACAAGGCATGTTCCTTAATGATTGACTCACCAACTACCGTTTGCTCCAAGTCCACCATGATAGCCCGTGGCACATGCTTTCCGGTGCCTGTCTCTCTGAAGAAGGTAGCAAAGGAGTCATCATTATTGAATTTGTTATTCTCAGCAAAGGTGCCATCTGGCTGGATCCCATGCTCCAGGCAGAAGAGTTCCCAGCATGCATTGCCAATCTGAACCCCAGCCTGGCCAACGTGAACAGAGATGCATTCACGCTGCATGACACAAAAAGTATAACATTTAGATGACATATAACACATTATTTTGTGCCCTTCCTCTGGAATCCCTTAAATTAAGTTGCACGCACTAGAAAAGGCTAGTGAAGGATTTAGTATCCAAATACAGCCACATGAGCTGAGCAAATCTACAAGTGATATGACTGATATCTACATGTGATCTACATGTGATATGACTGATTGCTGGAAATTGATCATATGGTGATGGGTCCTGAAAAACATAAATAAGTGAATTTATATACCATATGTAACTTTGGTTTATTTAACTGTTTAGTTAAATGAGCCATAATTGATTCAATTCACACAACATATTAAACTATAATGCATGCCATGTTTTGCTGTTTGAAATGTCAATAAAATTCAGTCCCTGGGATTTGAACATCATGGTTTATGCCCAAATTTATGTCAACTAACACAATCATAGGCTTCCAGGAAAAATCAATTTGAGGTCATATGTCTTGTGCCATCACACAAAAACAAGAATTGTGTTGTCAGTGCAGAACACCTGCTGTTTGGATATACCTAAATCTGAAATACCTAAATCTTGTTCTTTGTGTTGAACTGAAATCCTTAATTTGGTGATGTAAACCTGTTTGGATCATCTTCTTTTGTTCTTTGTATCTCCATGCTGAGCAGAAGTTAAATGTCAACCAAAGTAATCAAATTTTCTATCCCCATCATCTCCAAGATAGCATCCTCCAGATGTCTTGGTCTCCCATCACCCCTAAATAACAAGCTGGATCAAGGGCAATATAATCCAGTTGTGGAAGAGTTATGCAATGAGCATTCTAGGTCTCTAGGACCTCTCTCTATTCCATTTTTCACCTGGACTGATTCTCTAACAGCCTATCTACTCCATCTCTTTAGACACAGTCAAAGGTCAAGGACAAATGGAGGAGAGCTTCTCTTTTCCTGACTCAGCTTCCCAGGCACTTGGGCAGTTCCCTACTTACCATGGCGCTTTCAGTGATGCTCACGTCCCTTCTAGACTAGTACAGCAGCTATGGATGTTGATGCTCCCACTGCTGTCTTGCTTCTAAGCAGCTTGGCAACAAGGAGCTCAGTCCATGCATGGTACCTCCAGAAAGTATCTTTGAGCATCATAGTGCAGGAGGAGGTCACAATCACCCCTGGCAACCTCCCCTGCTCTCCTGCTTTCTTGCCCATTGACATCAATGGACAGTCACCCAGTTTTTGGAGGTGGGTTTCATAGGATCCATCTGCACTATATTAATTCAAAAAGTGTACTTGTATCTTCTCCATCTTCAGCTTGTTTTATGAAATCACTTAAGTGCTCATATGCATAGAAAAAAATGCAAAAAAACCCAAACCATCTTCTCCCTACACTTTATGGATTCCAATAAAAGCATATGAGAACCCCATGGTTCAAAAACACAATTTCTGGTGGGTTTTCTTATCTGAACATAACATAAAGATCTGTCTCACTATCACTGAATGCTGGTCTCATTTTCATCCACAATTCATTCTAGGACAAAGATCCTGAGCTCTGAGCTCCACCAGGCTGTATCCAAGATGGGTAGCTCTTATTTGACAGCACAGCAATTAGAGAATCAGCCAAATAGGAAAATTAACAAGTTTCACCATTGTTTTGCTCAGACAGTTTTAATTAAGAAGCAACCGAGGAACATACTTTCATCTGAACTGGCTTTAAAAGCAGTTAGAATTACTATTCTGTGAGCTGAAATGTACAGCAAAGCATGCTTTGGTCTGTGCCCTAACATCAGCTGGGATGAGGTCTTGTGGGAATGGGGACATCCCTATCCACAAAATACATCTGAAGAAAAGTTGGCATTATGATTCTCCTTACCATGGTTTTTTTTATCCTCTGGGCTGGACTAAATTAGAACTACAGTATCCATGACAGCCATGTGCAGTGTGTTGCTGATGTGACAGCATATTACTACACAACTGGTTTTTAGGTAAGAAAAATGGGCAACTATTATGATTTGCTGTGAAGGCAGCTGTTGAAAAGATGTGTATCCATTCTGCCTTAGCCCTGATTTACTCAATATATGTGCCATACCATTTGATTTGAGCTCAGTGTGCTGTTAAACAAACCACGACTTATTGTGGTGAATGAACCCAGTCTTAGAGCCAAAGCGAATTGGAGCAGGATGGTGTGCTTGGTTATTTTAATAATTGTTGCATTCTAGATATTTAATCAGAAGAAATGGGGAAGGGAAGCTTAGAAGCTTTGAATGTCTCCTGATAACAGTTGCTAGGAAATTGTGAGCTGATCTCACCGGTCGATGTGTAAATAAAGGTGAACTATATAAATGGAACTACCCACTGTTAAAACAGAATTCTTTGGAATTTATTTTGAATAGACTTGTTTCAGATGTATAATTTGTGAGATGGGTAGCATATAAAATTAACTGATTAGTTCTCAGGCAAGGCAGTGGGCAGTGGAAGGCTAGCTCCAAGCTTTCTTTTCAATCCATTATCGGGCCCAATTTGGAGTCCAACACCCTTTGTCATTCAGGTGTACAACTCTGAACCTGTGTCAATTTTACAAAACTGTACAGCTTTCAGCAATATGAGTCATGGTATTTTTCCAGGGCAGGACTATGATGCAGTTTTGCAAGTCTTTTCTTCAGAAACAAAATGTGAAAGCTTGGGACTCTTTCAGAACATACGGTCAATGTTGTTCAAAGTTCATTCATTGCCTGACTGTGTTGTTTCAAAGCAGAATTTCACTTGTTGGCACTTACATATAAAAGTGTTATAGTGATCAAACCACCAAGCTAGCAATCAAGAAAGCGGAAGTTCTAGTCCCACATGAAGCACACAGCCAGCTTGATCTTGAGCCACACATGCTCTCAGTTCTGGAAGAACATAGCAATGGAAACAATTTTTGAGAAATAATGCCTAATTAATTACTAAAGCCTATAAAAGCTTTAAGCATCACAGACCAGACAGCACTGAAGCAATCTTCTTCTGAAAAAGAAACTTGTCTGCTGTGATAGAATTATAATGAAACAGTTTATGGTCCCTATATATCATTTAAAGCAGGGGTCGCCAACCTTTTGGACCTCAGGGACCACCAAACTCATAATTTTAAATCCCACGGACTAGAGACCCTGGGAAAATCCCAAAAGAAGTCTGCAGGAAAATTCCCCACCCCGTTTTCCTACCGATCATTCTTTATTTGGGGGTCATAGGATACTGTCTCCAGCTCTGTTCTTGGGGGGGGGGAAGGGGAAGAGAGAGAAAGAGAGAGACTTTTGGCTTCATGCAAGGAAAGCAGCAGAAGTCTTTCTTTCTCTCCCCCAAACTCCGCCAGAAATGGGTCTTTGTGAGACTTGTCGTGTCAGTGCAGCCTCTTGGAGCAGGATGCCTTGCAGGGTCCCAAAGACTAATTTCTGGTAGAGTTTTGGGGAGAGAAAGACAGACTTTTGCTGCTTTCCTTGCGTGCAGCCAAAAGCAGAAGAAGCAGAAAAAATAAGTCCAGTGGCCAAGCCAGGCGCATGGGGCAAGTTCTCCCCCGCCACCCTTTCTCCCCTCCCCTCACTACATGTTGTTCACAATGCAAGAAACGCAAGCCTTGTCTTCCCCCAGGTCATGTGGGTGGTACAGCCTTGTGTTTCCACACAACCTGGATTGCTTTGGGAGGTGTTTTGGGGGTGACATTTCTCTGTTGATTACCAAAATTTTCTCGCAGACATAGATGGTCCTCAGTCCACTGGTTGGCGATAACTGATTTAAAGTACTGTTTTCCCAGTTGTGAGGTATACAGAAGAAGTGTGAAGAACCTTTTAGTTACAACTAAACAACCTGTGACCCATTCATCATCATTTCAGATATATTTTGCTACTAAATAGAGAAATAGAACGATCATAGGCAGGCAAAAAAATAGTAAGAGTGACTTTTGACTTCCTGCTGCCTTCCCCACTGACTTGCCTTATAGGAAGCTGGCAGGGAGCACCACCTGATCATGGCTGCATGGTGGTGAGACAGTGCAGAAGTACTGAAGTGGTCACAAGTTTTGCCAAGTTTCAATCCCACAGGAATCATGGGTCCTGGATTTGGGGTGTGTTAGCCCATTTGAGATATGTTGATTTGAAAACCGTTGCTCTGTGATGCACCATTTTGCCCAGTTGAAAGTTACAATTAGACACAAGAGTTTCAGTAGTATATAAATATACTCATCTTTCCCAAAATCTCGTGTGTTTTAATTGTTCATATGTGTTCATTTTGGCATTTGTTGTTTTATGGGAAGTGTGTACATTAATAGGGTTGCGGTGGCAAAAAAAAATTAGGAACCTGATTTGAAGTGCACATAAACACAGTTCCTCATCGTTCTGTGTCAAGTAGTGTCAGTTAATTTTGTTAACAGTGCATAATGTTTTGAAAAAAATATACACAACAGTATACAAATTAATTACCAAACATTTCAGCTAGCTGGGAAATGTCTCTCTGGAATTCTGCTGTCCACTGAAGACTTCCGCCCTCTTCAGTTTGGCAGGTTTTTCAGCTGTTATTTTTGTTTTGCTTTGTAAGCTCTACTTTAGCTAATAAGTGTTTGGTCAGCATTGCATCCCAGAGTTCCACTTAGTATTATCTTTAGCCTGTAAAATATAGTTTACTGCTGCCTACAGGGGAGGGGGTATGTGGTCAAAATATAACACAGTTTATCTATTGCAATTGCATTGACAAAGTCAAAACAAAAACTGGGTTTCAGTGTTACTGAGTAACTGTGAGAGGGATCTTGGAGTCTGAGTGGACAACCAGATAAATATGAGTCACCAGTATGCAGCAGCAGCCAAAAAAGCTAATGCAATCCTAAACTGCATTAACAGAGGAATACAATCGAGATCAAGTGAGGTATTAATACCACTCTAAAAAGCCTTAGTAGGACCACACCTAGAGTACTGCATCCAGTTTTGGTCATCACACTATAAAAAAGATGTTGAAACTCTAGAAAAAGTGCAGAGAAGAGCAACCAGGATGATTAGAGGAATGGAGACTAAGGCATATGAAGAACAGTTGCAGGAACAGGGCTAGTAAGAGTTTACTAGACTCTTTACTCTAGTCTAGTAAAGAGAAGGACCAGGGGAGACATGATAGCAGTGTTTCAATATCTGAGGGGCTGCCATAGAGAGGAGCAGGTCAATCTATTTTCCAAGGCACCTGAAGGCCAGACAAGGAATAATGGATGGAAACTGAACAAAGAGAGATTTAACTTGGAAATAAGGAGAAACTTTCTGACAGTGAGACCAATCAACCAATGGAACAGCTTGCCCTCGGAAAGTGTGGAAGCGCCATCACTTGAGACTTTCAAGAAGAGATTGGATTGCCATTTGTCAGAAATGATGTAGGGTCTCCCTCTTGGGTAGGGGGTTGGACTAGATGGCCTACAAGGTCCCTTCCAACTCTTGCTTATCTATTAAGAAGGAAAATAAATAATTTCATTTATTAGATTTCTTACACTGTCTGACTCTGGGCAGCATTCAATATTCAAAACAAGCATAAAAGTATACATCAGCATTCTTTGCAAACATGTTTTGAATCCCAAGTAAAATAAAAAAAAATGTAGCTTTCTAACGTATTGGGATACTTTTGCAATCAATGCAGATACAAACCAGTTTGCTTTAGTGGTTAAGGCACTGACTAAGAGCAGGGGATTTTGAGCTCTAATCCTTCCTTACACTGGGAAGCCAGCTGGGTGCCCTTGAACCCGTCACACCCTCTCAGCCCGAGGAAGCAGGAGACAAGGTCAAAGTGCTTCTGAAAATATTGCCTAGAAAAACCCTGGCATTTGTCCTCATAGCTGCCAAGAATCAAGATTGATTTGAAGGCACGAAAAGAAAGCATTGTTATGTGGGTATCTTGCCTTGGTAGTATTCCATTTCTTTTTTTCTCTTTGGTAGAGATGATGAAAGATGCCAAACAAATAAAACCAAAACACTTTTTAAAACATGAAATAGACATTAAATGGGGACAGCAACTGGTTTAAACAACATGTAGTATCATTTGCAAATTTCTCCCACCTCTGAAAATGCTTACTCATCCTAACCCTTACAAAATAACGAGCAAAGTTGCTAAAAGCATCACAGCTCTTCCTTATATAAAGACTTGCACAGAAGATCACAAGAATCTATCGCTCATTAGCAAGGACTTTTTTAAAAAAAATTATTACATTTATATGCTACCCATCTAAGGTGATTCTGGGTTTCACTACTAAGTCAGGAAAAGCAATGTCTATACCCCCCACAAAAAGACCCAGGGCCTCTGATGGATAAAGGGATGAAAGGAAGGTTGGGATTAAAGTGATTAATCATTTCATATCTTGCTTTCTGCACTGGCAGCTCAGTCTTAAAGTTAAAGTGAAAACCACTTAATTTGATATGGCTTCTCTGCTTTCCCTGGAATCACTTCCTCTTCTTTGCACAAAAACACTCATAAATTTTAAATGGAATCTGCACCAGATGGGTGCAGATAGGATTGCTCTCCAGATATGATCTGATGAATGAGGACAATGGGATTGTTGTCCATCCCATCTGAAGGCAGCCACCGTGGTGGAATATTGTGGACTGGATTGCCACGAGAGAGGGGTGTATTCCAGAGAAATAAGAGGCAACTCACTTCAGATAGTGTGAGAAGTAGTTGAGACATTGCCTCCTTAATAGTTCTCAGAGAATATGCTCGATGTATATAGTAGAATGCTTTAGTCTGGCAAGATGCTGTCTATAGGTGTGAAAGAATAAAGAAATCTACTTGGAAGAATCAACAGGTGTCTTTCTTTGGTTTGGAGGGCCTCACAGCCAGGTAGAGAAGGAAAAACTTCTGCATGAAAAAAAAGTTTAATGTCTCCTTGCCAAAGTGAAGATTTAAAAAAACACCTGAAATAGTCTGTCACACCTTGATCTCAATGTTTACTTGGAAGCAAATGTCACTCACTTAAAATAAACATGTTTCTAAACAGGAATGAGCACAAAAAGCACATTCTAATACAAAAGAAACCTCTTCGTATGGACTTTTGTATTCCATCCAGCCATATGCACTTTCAGAACACATTCTTGGTCTTGGAAGAAACTCCTGTAGCTTTATGTTCAGCATTGTCCCCAAACCTGCAGTGTTGGCTTGGGAGCATATCATGGCATCCAGAGATGACAAAAGAGCAAGCTAGTCTTGAACAGGAGGTCTTCTGCTTGGAGGAAGTAAAGCCAAACGAGCTTGATGGAAAAGTTGGATCAGCCTGTAGAGGAAGGGTAGAGAAGTAGGGGATGCTAGGAGGGAGGGGAAAGAGAATAGAAGAAAAATAAAATTAATGCCATATGCTAATTTCCTTGTGGCTTCAATACACCCCCAACCAAATTGGGATCCTTTTGTGATATTGTTTTGAAAGGCAGCCTTCAAGCTTGATTTAATCACAGATAGGCAGCTATCTGTCTGAGGTAGTCAGATAGTCAGATCTGAGATAGGCAGATAGTCTGAATTTTTAATCAATCATTTCATCAATCAATGCTCACCCTGCGGGATATGGATTTTATCCCCTCACTCTCTCTTACTATTGAGAAGACACCTTTAATCTTCTGAATTTGGATGTGTAACTCTGGCAGAAAGCAGACAATCCAGAAGAACTCATAGAGGCCAGGAAAAAGGAAAGCCACAACATTGCTCTCCTAAGACTGTGATATGAGGGAAACATTCACAAGAAGCAAGGGGAAAAATACAAGGAGGCAAGTAGGAAACTTTAGCATCGGGTATCAAATCATTCTAAGGAACACATTTGCTATAAATACAGCATAAGATTATTTTAATTACATGTGTCTACTTTTTTTGTTTCTGACATTTATTACCTCTGAACAAACTCAGCACCTATGTGTATTGTTATGAAATTCTTCATTTTTAAATGAATTAGTATTCTCCTCATTAAAGCTTCTTATCATAATAATGCATTTTTTCACTGTAACTAATTGCCACCTGCTTTTCTTGGTAACTTGGATCAAATCTGTAATTGTAATAAAATCATGTCTGATTTCATTCAGCTCTTGTAAGATAGATCTATCTCCCAAGAGCTACAATTGATAGCCACATATCTTGAACTATTGTTTTAGGAAGTGGTACAACAGCATTTTCCTTTGATCAACTCATTTTTCGTTTACACATGATGAAGCACAGGTTATGTGGATCTCTATCTATCTCACACATTGAGATTAGAGGATATTAAGAAAATCATTTGTCTAAAGACATGTGGTGATAGGAGTACCTTCCAAAAACAAGATCCCAAGACCAGAAGATAGAGCCAGGATTTATTTTATTTATGCAATTTAGAGGCTACACAATTTCCAATCACAATTAAAAAAGTAAGAATACCATAAAAAAGAGAGGGATTCATAAGCAGCCTGGAAACAGATATATGCAAGAAAGAAGAAAGGAAAAATAAAAAAATCAACAGGGGCTCCACCATCAATCAACTCCAATATATTTCTCCCAAAATATTTGGGAGATCAGATGGTTTTCAATAGCTTCCTGAGCATCATCAGAGTGGGAGTTACCCAAAAACCTTCTTGGATCACACATTGTGCCATTGTCTAATTACTCGTTTTCTCTACTTTCTGCCCCATATTCCTTGTTGTCTTCAGATAAGAAACTATATCTCTAGATGCTTCTTTTTCCTCTGTCCCCTACCTGGGTCAAGTCTCACTACAATGAGACACAACAGGAGGGCCGCCAAAAGTGTCTTTTTGAAGGGGAAAGAACTGAACTGGCTTGCCAAAGACTCCAGCGCTCTTCTCAACTGGACCAAGATGGTCAACATCCTTTGAGACATTGAACCTGCAGCACAAAAGAAAATTCACAAGGGAGAATGACAAGGACCAAGAACACCAAAACTGAGCTTTCTCGTTTCATTTTTTTAAAAAGATGAATGACTTTACATATTTTCTTTAAGGTTTTAATGGAGATTCTTTTAAAAAATGAACTGTCATTCAGTGTTATTTATATAACCTAGATTTATTATAGTAGCTCCTGACATTCAAAGTTGAACTAAATGTGTAAAAGGGTTTGCTTTACTCAATTCTTTCTAAAATATCTCAAGATTGGATCTATAACGGTCTTGTTCATTGTTCTTAAACAACTGCATAATTGTTTAACAGGCACACAAAGTTAATTTCTTTAAAAGTATGTCAAACATTTCCTGGTGAGTTTGTTAGACAGCAATAATCATAGTTAATCAAATTAAGAAACTGGGTTTTTTTTTATTCTGAAAAAAGGTGTAACCTATCTATTCCACAAATTAATCGGCTGTAATAGGACAGCTTTATTACCCCTTATTTACACTAGCCCTGTAGAATATAAATTACACCATTCTTGTTTGGAGTTCAGATAACATGTTACACTTTAAAATACTTGGGCTCCTTATGTGTAGCTGTGTTCTTCAAGATTATTAATTACTGTTAGATTATGTGTTCACCTGGCCTAATACCAACTCCTCTTAGTGACAGTGATACTCTGTAATTCCATCCTGGGATCTTTCTTTTTCCTTTAACTAAAATGGTAAAGGATTCAACATACAGTCATACAATATTTCATGAGTCATCTGTATACATATAAACTTAGGTGAATGGACTCTACTGTAGACCTGTTTTTGCTTCTGATTGAAATTGTCGTACGTTCCATCTGCCTCAAGGAGATAATTACTGGGAATCAAAAGGCATATAAATTAAATTTATTATTATGACAATTAGCACATCCAGATGCTGTGAAATACAAAGGACCAATCTATGCAATGCAAAGGGAGAAAGATGACTATGGATCTTTTCTCTCCTTGAACCTGCTCAACAATTTTATCAAGAAAACTCTCTGCTTGTGCCATCAATCATTGAGATGTATAAGGCTCTTGCCTTGAGCAGGGTGTTGGCCTAGAACCGTGATGGCGAACCTATGGCACATGTGCCACAGGTGGCATGCACAGCCATTTGTGCTGGCACAAGAGCTGTAGGCAAACTTACCTCACTGTGTATGTGCGTGCCTCAAAGCTGATTTCAGCCTGTTTGAGGCCTTTTTCGACCTTCCAAAGGCTTGAGGAAGGCTTCTTCAGGCTTCTACAAGTTTTGTACGCTGAAATCTAGCCCCATTTCGTCACTTCCAAAATGGGGCTAGATTTCAGCCTACAAAGCTTGTAGAAGCCTGAAGAAGCCTTCCTCAAGCCTTTGGGAGGCCGAAAAAGGCCTCAAACTGGCCGAAAATCAGCTGTGAGGCACAGTGCAGGTAAGGGAACGGCGGGAGGTGGGATTGCATGTGCAAATGTGGGGGGGGGGGCATGCACTGCCTTCTGGGTGCTGGCAGGCGAGCACAAGTGTGCAAGCACGTGCACAATTTTTGGCACAGGAGCCAAAAAAAGTTAGCCACCACTAGACTAGAAGAATGCTAAGGACCCTTCCAGCAATATGATTCTGTGTTCTGTTGCATGTATCTAAGGAAACAGGACTGCCAGAACACAAGCTGGTACCACTGCCTTAGTGCAGGGGTCTCCAAACTTGGCAACTTTAAGACTTCTGGACTTCAACTCCCAGAATTCCTCAGAATTCTGGGAGTTGAAGTCCATAGGTCTTAAAGTTGCCAAGTTTGGAGATCTCTGCTTTAGCGGAAGCTCAATGCTCATTGCAGGCAATGGTGCAAATGATTTCACAAGACCAGACAGAATGTTTAGACATACAGAGTTCCATCTACAAGAATCCTACCCAACTGCAGCTTCCATGACATCTCTGGCTGCTCCTCAGGAATTGGAGATGCTTCTTTCTGTAGCCACTGATGCTGCTTCTCTTGAAGGGTTTTGTGCATGTCTTCTCGCTGCTCTTGGCTCAAAGCTTTGCAACCTTGGATCAGCTCCTCTGCCTCTGAAAAGTGTCCGAGTGGCAAGAGCACATGGAAAAGATAAAGCTGAGCCAACAGGCCATAACTTGACAGGTTCTGATTGGATGGACAGTATAACCAATCCCCACCAACATCTAACATCACATGAGGTTCTTCCACTTTGCTATGGAGGAGGATGCTGAAAGAGAGGATACAAATAACAGTTTAAGTCATATTTAAGACATTCATATTTCAATTGGACATGTCTTAAGACATTCAAAAGTGCCATATACAAAGTACCAGTAAGATGTAGACTCCATGGGCCCCACTGGATGCAAGATTGCAATAATTAGACCTCCTAGCTTTAAAAAAAAAAAAGAAATGGGGAAGTTAGCAGAGTGAAGGATGTGCCTCCAGCAGAATCTATTTCCAGCAATTCTTAGGGTTTAATATGAATTCTCAGAATATTGAAAATAATGAAAACGCTTAGTTTGACCATGCACCAATCAGGAAAAAAAAAGACCTAGTGAGATAGTTGCGTACTTCCTAAGAAGCTAGAAGCCTGGGGTTCAGCAAAAAGAATTATCCTGTATAGGTGTGTGTATGGGAGATAACTTTTTGCAAGACTTGTTACCTAGGCAAAGGAGGCCAAAACATTATTTAAGTCCCAGGAGACAAAATAATATTCAGAACTAGCTTGGGTAAAAGTCTCTCTGACTCACTGGGATATAAGACATTGTTGGGGGGAGTGATAGCACAACCAGATGTGCAAGATTCAAGTTTTATGGCAAACCTCAATCAAGTGTGGTTCTAGTCTTCCTATGGAGTTGATTTTCTGGTCTTTCTACCTAATACAGGGGTCTGCAACCTTAAACACTCAAGAGCCATTTGGACCTGTTTCCCACAGAAAACACCAGGAGCCAATAATTTAACAACAGATGTGACTGGATGCTCCTGACTAACTCTATATCACTTACTCCCACACAGTCACCTCCTGTTCTGGAATATAGAGCAAGTCTCCATCCCCCGCCATCACCCTTACCTTCTCAGGCAACGCAAGGAGTGATGAGAAGGGGAGAGGCCAGCCAGTGGTGGGATCAGCTAACTGGGAGCCACAGCAGAAGACTGAAAGAGCCGCATGTGGCTCCAGAGCCGCAGGTTGCAGACCCCTGACCTAATGGCAACTGGCAGTAGGTGGAAAGAAAACAACTGTCCAAGATGTCAACAACTGGATTCAAGAGATGTCTTCACTGACTTTTGAGGTGTCTTTCTATGGTAGAAATGAAAAGATAGGTTTCTGTGTTTCTGTATATTTCATTAAAGAACTGAATCAGGGGCATATTATTATAGAAATATTTTTTTATTTTTTCCAAAGTCAATCAATTCACCACTGCCCCAAAAGTGCAGTGCTCTCATGCCTCTAATGCCTCTAGATCTCCCAACCACTGCCAACTCCAGCATGCCAGGTGTTCCTCTGTGTCCTGCTATTGTTTTTCATTTATCAATTTGGTTTCTTCCCCTCAACAAACTGGGCAAATCTGCTTTTGTTCATTATGATAATTATGATCTAGACAGACATTATTGTTTATTACTTTCACCTGTTAACAAGCAATTAAAAAAACAACCTAAAAATTATGTTGGACTCATGTATTGCATGATGGCTTGTTTTCCCAATATCCAAAATTGGTCTCAACATTCTAGATGTGTCAATGTGCCCAAATGTTCCTATGTAATAACATAAAGATAGGACAATCTTTTCTTGGTATGAACTACGTTCCTGTGAAGATTATTTGGCACAAGCCAATAAAGGTTTTCTTTCTTCTTTCTTCTTTCTTCTCTTTCTTTCTTTCTTTCTCTTTCTTTCTCTCTCTCTCTTTCTCCCCACAGGATGCCAGAAATCTGCTAGAAATCTGCTCTTAATAGGGACCTGATGTTTCCCACCTTATTTCCTGAAGTCCATCTTATTTTCTTCCTTTGAGTATTGGCCACCTGCATGAAATCACACTGAGGATACCCACTGCAATATAGTGGATTGAGTGCATGAGAGAGAGCTTAGGTTTCACTTTGCTTGGATCATGGTCTGCACTGGTTGACCATAGCCAATCATCTCTTTTCAGCTTAACCCACCTCACAAACTTATTATGACCATAAAAATGAGGTAGCCTTGTATAAACCATCCTGAGCTGCTTGGAGAAAAAACAAACATGACTGCAGAAAAATAATAAACAACTCTCTAGTGTATTCAGCCAACCATGCCACTGCAAAATAATTTAAAGCGGTACATTTTTGCTTCAACAGCTAAAACAGTTTAAGTACTTGCTCTCAAAAGGTTAACCTCTGGAACCACAATGATTTGAGGTTTTTTAAAAATTGGAATTGCGTCCCTACTGAAGATTAAAAACTGTCTCAGCGAGTGTAGAAAAATCTAGTCTCAACTCATTCCTGATTTAAGCACTATTCATCTAAAAACATGACAGAATTGTTGCCTATTATTAAAAATCAGGAGTGACATGCCTGGAAGTACCCATAATTCTAGTGTAACATTAAGTTGTAAACATTTTTGATATTTAGGTGGGAGCTATTTATACAACCTAATATTCCTCCTTGGGATGGAACAATATCTGTTTTGCCATTCAGACGCAGAAAAAGGGGACTCACCAGAGCTCCAGAATTTTGGGAGGCCAACATTTGGGTTTGTGGTAATACTGAAGAATCCATGGGAGGACTTCTCTCCATCGATCCATTTCAGCCAAAGCTTGGATGCCAACTATACACAAAGAGCATTTCAGATCTTCAGAGTTGGATCTGCAAGTCAGATAACACTTCATATACCTGTATTGGGGTACAATCAAAAAAAGCAGAAAAACTGCAGTCCTATAACCAATCCAACTGCAATCTCTGCTCCAATTCTAAGGGTAGATCAGATTCACATAATCCACTAAACCACAGTTTGCTTAACCAACCACATTAGGGTTTATGTCATAAATCAATCATTAAAATTCATTTTCCAGTTTGCAAATCTACTAACAGAAAGCTTGACTTCTGTACTGAGTGTGTGCTTGGTTTAGATTTGGCAATTCAAGTAAATAGTCTTTGACTAATGACCAGCTGCTTAGCAACCACTCAAAATTAAGCCTGGCTCCCAAAAGGTACTTAGCATCTGGTTCTGAAGTTCCAACAGCATCACATCTTGCAATTATGTGACTACTTGTCAGGGGCGCTCAGCAACCAGACTGCATTTACAACTATTTGCAATGTCCTATGCTCACATGACTGTTTAATGACTTTTTGCCAAAAATGGGCATGTATTTCCGGTTTTGACAAAAATGCCCCATAACTAGCAGTGGGTTCACTTTACAACTGCAGCAGTCACTTTACAACTGCTGCAAAAAAAGGTCACAAAATTGGGTCAGTCATGTGGGTGACTGTTCTGACCAAGGCTTCCTGAGACACCAACAAACACACATTAAATCCAAAACCCTTTTATTTTCGTGCTGTGAAATTCATAGCTGTAATGAGTGTCAACCAGTTATAAATAGTCCCCTGGAAGTCTGCCAAAGTCCTTCAGAAGATATCTGACAAGAATGCACCACTATCTTTCTTGAAGTGCTGCTAACAACTAAAGTACCAATTACTCTTTCAAAACCAAACTCAGCACAAATTCACCACAGAGCTTTCAGGTTCCAAACCAACCAGAGCAAACAACGTTGCTTCCTGCAAAGATTCCTGTCCCTTTGCACTTCCTTTATATCTTATGGGAGGGGCAATCACCTCCAAGCCTTACTCCCGAGTCACCCCTTATGTCTTAGCTGCTCTTGCCTTCTGGCAGCTCTGCTGGGGACAGGCTTCCCTTGTTCCTCTGCCTTGCTGCCATCAGATTCTGGAGGCTCCGGAGTCAGCACACAACTCCCAGATGGCCCTGGCCCCATCTCTGTATCAGATTCGAGTCTCTTGTCCAAGTCCTCCCCAGACTCCCGGACAGGCCCATTCTTCTTCCCCACTGTCCGATTATGCTGCCGTCTCCTCAGGCTGCCAGCGGACCACAAGAGGTGACCACTTTATGACCGTCATGACTTATGACCATAATGGGCAAGCTCCATTACAATCTTAAATCGAGGATTACCTGTATCGTTGCTGTTTCACTGTTTTTCTTCAGTTACATTTATTATTTTGTAATACATTTATAAATCACTTTGCCGGCTTTTGTATACAGGTCAAAAGACTTGGAGACTCTTCTGCCCCAAATTCAAATAATATGTCTATCATTCACTCTTTTAGTGTCCCCATATAATATATTCCCTTCATTCTTTAGACTTCCATTTCCATCCCTATTCCAGATAAATAAAAATAAATAGATATAAAGCATTCCCTTACAAGCAGAGATAAGAAAGTAGGTTTTGCGCAACTCCAATTCTGATCAGCCCAAACAATAAATAATAAAATGGATGGGTCAAGTAGTCCCAAAAACATGTAAAAAAAAATACCTATTGTCAAGAGCAATCAACTTCCAGCCGGTTCTGTGAATGCTCACCCTTCATTCCTGTTGGCACCTACCCGTCAGAATCGCCATCGTTTTCCAAAAGGCTCTGGCAGCCTTTCTCACATCTGTCCACCGCTGCAGCAAAGTCCCTGTCCAAAACCAGGAGTTCAGCCGCTTCCTCCAACAAGGAAACTGCCCGGGGCGCCGCTGGAGAGAGAAGGCTGGGCTCGCTGCTTCTTAATAGGCCCCTTGCCCTGGCGACGGCAGACAACATCACCGGCGAATCGTTCTTCATGACGGCATGGTCCTCAAAGTCAGCCCTGCTGGAAGCCTGGGAAAAAATTTGCACAACAGGGCGTGAATCAGTTTGGGAATTTGATTTGATGATTATTTGGATTCTCCTGATATATCTCCACGCCTAACCTCACCCCGGTCCATGCAATTAGTTGCTAAGAGAGAAGAGGAGAGGATTGCCAACAGCTAGCGCTGTGTTGTCCTCCTGAACGATTCCACCTTGCAGGCTTCGGTACCCAAGAGAAAAAGGCCGAACAGCGACAACGATCCGCACAAAGCGGATACATCACAAAGCCAGCTCCAAGGGTAGCTAGGATGGTTTATTGACTCTTGATCCTTGTCCCAAACCTTTTCCTCTCCTCTCTAATAATCCTTGCGAAAACAACCGAAACGCGCTTGCTTTCCTCACCACTGGCTGCAAAAGAGATCCCAGCAGTCCCGTCTCTGCTTCCCCGGGACGCACAGAGTTGCGTTTTCTGCAGCAAAGTCCGGGTGCCTTTTGTTTTCAGTGCCCAAAAGATTGGAGGAACGTGAAAGGAAAAAGGAAAAAAAAAGAAAAAGAAAAAAAAAAGGCTAGCAGAGGAATTCCGGACTACAAAAACCAGAAGGCTCCTCTTTACAGGAAGTAGTTTAAAATGGGAGGAGCAGGAAGCGGGTTGGGAGTCTTACCGTAACGCGAAACCTTAATTTGTCTTAATTTCGCGCTTTTGTTGTTGCGTTGGGCGAAAAAGCTGTGAGGGAGGATTCGGGTCCGCTTTGTCTAAAAGTTTCTCACAGCTGATCTTTCCGGGGTGTGTGTGTGTGTGTGTGTTAAATTCTGCATGTTCCAATATTGATATATTTCCATTCCAGTCCCTTCCGCCCAAATTTCTAATTATCAACGAATAAACTCAAGTCTATCGTAGGTTTACCTTATTTTCTAATTTAAGTAAACTGGTTTATGTTCATAATTTGGGTGGCTAATCTCTGACACGAATACACACGATGGACTTTCAGTGAGATGTGTGCTTTTGAGGAACTTTTATTCCGCCTCCTCGTTTTACGTAGAAAAGAAACTGGTTTGTGTGAGATAGTAGGCTTACATGAGGTTCCCCAATTTGGGGTCCTGTTTAATAAAAGAACCAGCGAAGTCTGGGCAGGTTTTTCTCAACCGTAGCAAGTTTTAAGATATATGCATTTCAACTTTCAGCATTCGGGGGGGGGGGGGGGGG
>BHFT01011637.1:64195-82439 GCA_004320025.1 Laticauda laticaudata
TGGGGGGGGGGGGGGGGGGGGGGGTTGAAGTCCACCATCTTAAATTTGCCAAGATTGAGAAGCTCTGATTTAGGAAACTTTGAATGAAACTACCTTTGCAAGCAGGTGTTACTATCCAGAGGGATTAGTAGGGAGGGTGGGAAATATACCATTGAGATTTTGGGGCGGTGTTGACTAGGGATTATGGGAGTTGAAGTCCAGTATATCTGAGGGCACCTGTTTCTCCTTAAAAGGCTGAGAAAAATGCAATGAAGTTTTTAGATCAGGGGTCTTCAAACTTGACAGCTTTAAGACTTGTGGACTTCAACTCCCAGAATTCTGGGAGTTGAAGTCCACAAGTCTTAAACTTACCAAGTTTGAAGACCCTTATTTTAGATATATGTAGGATGTCTCACCACTCCTCTACAAGTGAGCTGTATCTCATGAAAGTTATGTCTTTCGATATGATTTATTAATCTGGAAAGATTCTTTCAGACTCCTGATTTTTGGCTATAGTAGGCTAGTACTGCTGTTCTCTCACAAGGAGTAGAAGATGCATTTTTTCTTTCTGGTCACAAGGTGTCACTCCAACCATGCATTGCATTGAATTAAATTTGAAAATAAGAAAATAAGACTTGATAAAATAATGCAGGCTACACTGAGTAGCATGGATCATAGAATAGAAGATTATATTAGGTGGATTTCCATAACACACTAGTCTAAATCCCACTTTGGGCACATTATGCCAACATCCAACTCTCTGAAGAAGACACTAAGGTTGGAAAGATGGAAGGAAAGAGGAGATGAAGACAAGCAAGTTGGATGGTTTCAGTTACAGTAATGACAATCTTTAGACCTTTAATAGGTTAGAGATAAATCACCATGGAGAAAATATATGTGGTTGCTAGGAGTCTAAAATGACCAGGTGGCGCAAAATCAAGTCTTTGTTGTATGACTGTACGTATAAATTCACCATACACTGGTATATATATATGTGTGTGTGTGTATGTATATGTACATGTATATTCGTCTGTGTTCGTCTGTCAGTCAGACTTTTACAGTTGTATACAGTTTATACAACTGTAAAAGTCTGACTCACAGACGAACACAATACAGAAGCCTGATGATGGCAGATGAGATTCTGCCGAAACGTTGCGACAACTTTATAAACACAACTACAATGACGTGGGAAAATACCCAAACAAAGCTGAACAGCATACATGTAAGTACCCACGAAAACTTAAGAATATATATATATATGTGTGTGTGTGCGCTGTTCAGCTTCCTTCGGGTATTATCCCACGTCATTGTAGTGCTTTCAAAGTTGTAGCAACGTTTCAGCAGAATCTCATCTGCCATCATCAGGCTTCTGTATTGAGTTTGTATTGAAAACAATACACCCGAAGGAAGCTGAACTGCATTCATGTAAGTAGCCGCGAAAACTTAAAAAAACATTAGATAGATAGATAGATAGATAGATAGATAGATAGATAGATAGATAGATAGATAGATATGGTTAGAGGTGTTATGTGAACACAATTTCAGAGTGCTAATGGACTTCAAAGAAAGGAGGAGCACTTTTCCCTCAATGTAATGGTATTACTTTAGAGTCTCAGTTTATTCACCAATGCTGAGAATGACCGAGGGGATTTTGGAGAAACGATGACTATTTGGCAAAACCTGATTTAAGTCCAGGATAGGAAGAAAATATTTGAAAGAAACTGTAACTAGTTTTGCCTTAGCTCCCTGCAGTAGAAGGGGAAAGGAGGGAATATATTGTGAGGCTTCAAGATGAATGCCAGCTCTTCAAACTGGGGCCAGATCAGGAAAAAGATTCTACAAAGAATAATGAAAGTCAACTGAATTGATACAGGTTATCATAACAGAATTTGAAAGGCTGACAGGATTTTCCATCCCTCCTCCTTATACTCTTCTTTTTTATCTTTTCTTCCTGTTTTTTGCTTAAATCATGTTTTGCTAACTGCTATGGCCTAGTCCAAGATCATCTCTGTGGCTCTTGAGAATAAGCCAAATGTGTGCTTGTCAATAAGATCCTGCAAAATATTATCAGGATTATACTTTGCTTGGAGAATTAGAACTGATCAACGTTTTCCTAATTGTTTAGCAGGTTGGAATCGAACTCCTGGCAGTCAGCAGAATTAGCCTACAATACTGCATTCTAACCAAAGATTGCAAAACTAACATGCTGCAAAGGAAAAAAAAACCATTGCCTCAGGCATAACTTGTAGTTAAATTAGCCCTAGAGATATTCCTAGAAAATAAAATAATTACTGCATGATCCAAGTATAGATTTTTGTGAATGGCTGTACCAACAACAACAGCATCTGTTTTGTGAAACGACATGGCATGCTTTCAAAATTCCAAATATATCTTTAAGGGCATTTTGCATAGTTTCTGATCCAATCCAGCCAAAAGTTAACATATCTTTAAAACATATCAATTGCAGACAGACAAAGCTATTGCATGTGTTAAATTTTCCCACTGGGATTAATCACTGCCAGTGTAAAAGAAGAATTTTGTGTAACAGACAGATTGGCATTCAATATTTGGAATACAAGTTCATTTCATAAAAGTTACTGACTTACCTTAATTGTAGAACCATCAATCCAATTGAGAATTTTCTAAAGTAGTGCTATTGAAGAGATTAGTGACATTTTCTGTCATAATTGTTTTGCACTAATACAATAAATACTGCAGGGAATGCAGATTTTCCCATTTCTTCTATTGTCCAACAGAGTGTAGTGTGGGACTGCACAAAATCAATTGCTTGATTTTCATGATACCTAGATTAGTAATCTAATGTTAGAGTCTGAAATAGGAGCAGGTGAATATTATCATCAGCACAATCACATGGTAAGCAGCACAAGACCAGATGTTCCTTTTGGAAAGACAAAAGGATCCCTGGGGGGGAAAGGTTGGGAAAGAATGAGCTAAGCTAAGGATTAGAATAAAGTAGTTTAGAATATGCCTTAGAATAAAGTAGTTTAAAATACAGCAATAGACTTATATGGAAGGCAGAGTCAACCTTGAGCCTGGTAAGGTTTGAACTGCCAAATTGCAGTCAGCAGAAGTAGCCTGCAGTACTGAATTCTAACCACTGCGCCACCACAGCTGTTTTGCTACATTTTAATATGTTTAATATGAAAATTTAATATTTTTCACATAAGCACAACATTTTATATTACTTTGAAAGAAAATCATGATCAGCCTTTAAAATTTTACTTAGTACTCCCAAAGATGATTTCCAAAAGGCAACTGGACTTTCTTGATTTTTTTCTTTGAAAATGTTCCACTTCTCATCCAAGAAGCTTCTTCAGTTCTGCTTCTTGGAATGAGATGGGCCAACCAGGTTGTAGGTTTGGAACAACCATGTCCTAGATAATTGAGAATTTCCACAGACGCTGGGTACTGATTGTATTGTACTTATCTCCTCCATCAACCCCATATTTTTGAAGTTAAAAGCACAATTTTCTTTCTATGTATGATTTCCACCTTTACCAGTCCACCTGTTTTTAGCTGCTTTTATGTTGTTTTCTAGTTTTGCACACCATCCAGAATCTATGAGGATATTTTTAACATTTTTATTTATTTGTTTATCAAATTTAGGTACTCCCCATCCTCTCAGAGTGACTCATACATTGATATGGAAACTTGGGCCATACATTGAATACAGAAACCAACATCTGTTGGTCAACTGAAATCAGACTGATCTAGGTCTCCAAATCAGGGATTAATTTAAAAACTATCTGAACCTGTTTCTCCCACCACCCAAAGCAGAATTTGCCAGCACCCAGACAACCCAGGGACAGGAGGAAGGGGATGTTTCCATCCCAGCCTAAACTAGCTCAAAGGTTACCTGACTGCACTACAGCCAGTGATGCTCAGTGAAATACTTCAGATTGTTCCATGGCAAAACCTGTATCAGTTTAGGTGGCTAAACATTAGTTTAGTGCAGGTAGAGATAGGATTGGTTCATATTTGAATTGTGAATGAAGACAATATCATAAAGGCACAGTGGGAAAAATATTTCCTGGGAAATGTTTGTGTTTCAGTTAGATACAAATAAGGAACGTATCCAGGAGGCACATATTAACTCCCTGTTTTTCTTGAAGCCCTTTCAAAATGCAATATTTAAAGTCAGAGAATAATCGTATTAATTGCATTACATTATATTTTATTTTAATCAGAATTCAGTCAAATATAAATTTTTGTCTGAGCTCTGCTCGTTTTTTCAGCCCCAGCCCTACTGATTTTGTAATGGATTTCCACACTACACAAAGTTGGCAGGAAGCCTAACTTTAATCTGGATTTAAACCTTCCTTATATATTCAGAGGTATAAACTCTTTTATCCATCTGACAGCATGGTGAAGTCGCCTTGTAACTTATTTTTTAGTGTTCAGACTGGAAGAGCTTGAGGGCAATAACTCGGAGCAACTACAAAAGGGTTAATGAAAGCTTGCTTTTCAAAAGCTTGCAGTTTTCTGCAGTTGCTAGGAGACATTTCCCAAATCTCCAGAATGGATAAGCTAATTAAAGATCATCCTGGTGATGAAATGCTCCTGCCTTTGTATCCCATTGGCCAAAGCAACCGTCATTCCAATTTCTACTTGAGGAATAGCTGAATTGATTTCGGGAACTGAATCTTAGATGCAGATATATGTTGATAAATTATATATAAATTAAATACAGATAATATTGCACCCACCTTTTTGAAATTAGAAAAACCTCAGGGTTCTGTCTGGTGAAACAGATAAATGTTGAAATATGTGGTGATAGAAGGATACTAGAGTTCAATAAATGCAACAGATACAGGGTGAATTGGACCATCTACATTTGCAAAAGTAATCTTCTGTATTTACTTATGTAAAACCTGTTGCAAACAAGAAATTGTTAAATAATTTCTGAAAGTGATTTTAATTTCAAAACCATTTGTTTATTTTGAAGCTACACATTAGATGCATAGTCTTTCTTAGGTTACTGTGTGCTTCTCTGGGATTAAATTAATAGAATTCATAATAGAAATGTATTGGAATCCATTTTTCACTACAAAACTTTTGTGGGGGGGGGTTTGTATTGGCTAGATCACTCTTGCTGGGGAATTCTGGGAGATGAAATCCACACATCTTAAAGTTGCCAAGGTTGAGAAACACTGGGCTAGATCTTTTTCATCTCAAAAAGTCCTAGAGATGTCAAAGCAGGAATTTGATGTCTACTTAATTGTTTGGGGCACTTACCTCTCAACACTGAAAAAGCAGAAGGAAGTCAGACAGTATTTAAAAAATGATCTTGATTATCTTCCTCATCTATTCACATGTGACACCTGAACTCAGAGGCATGAGTTTTAACTTCAGGTAGGCAAGACTATATTCAACGTGAAGATGGCGCTTTTCAGAAAAATTGGACTAAAATAGCTTTTGTTCCTTTTTTGCTTGCAAGAAAGATTTTACTTGCCATTGAATTTAGTGTACCCGTTGATTGTCTGCTTATTTTGGCTCACACTTTCTTCATTACTGAATGGATTAATATTTGGTCTAGG
This sequence comes from Laticauda laticaudata, assembly GCA_004320025.1. NCBI lineage: Eukaryota > Metazoa > Chordata > Lepidosauria > Squamata > Elapidae > Laticauda > Laticauda laticaudata. The sequence goes on from BHFT01011637.1 coordinate 69,733, forward strand.
TTAAGGTTAGGATTATTGATCAATGGTGGACAATTACCTCTGTGAATTTATGCACTTACACCATAACTTCAAGGATGTTGCACCAATCCTTTTCATCTGTGGCAAGCACCAACTTTTCCAATCTGGGAATCCTACCCTAGAGGTGAGCAAAGAAGGGAACAAAACCCTTAAAATGTTTAAAAACCCATCTTTGCATGTTTAAGGACTAGAAACTTTCGAAAACTAAAAATGGAAAGGTGAGATTCTTAATTGAAAGTCCAAAACCCAGCCTGAAGGCTGCAGCTTGCTTGCTCTTTGTGACTTGAGTGAAATTGGAGAAGGTGCAAGAGAAAAGGTGGCAGGTCATCTGGGGACTACCAACTCCTAGGAACATTGCTCTAAATAATCTAGAGGTGTTGACTCCTTTCTGGAACACCTCCAGGGCTCCTGTTCAATGGCTCCACACTCCCAAAGACCAGAAACACTTAACATTCCTATTTGTACATTGGTTCTCTTTCATCAACGAGCCCTAAATGGGTTCCTTTATGAGACAGCTGCATTGTGTTGCAGCAGCTCTGAGCACATGTTGAAGTGTGGCTGCCGTTAATAGCATTAGTGCAAACTGATCTGCAAACTGATGCAGAGGTCCTGAACTAAAATGAAATGTAAGTTGAATCATGAAAGCAGACTGTTTTTGGAAAGCTGTGGTGCTTGGACTATCATAGATGTCACTATATATTTTTACTTACATATTGTATATGTATATTTTTACTTACATATTGGCAAAAAAACCCCAGAAAATAAAATACAAGCTGAATAGTCAAGACCTTGTTGATGATCCAAACTCTGTCAAGGACCTTGGAGTACTCATCTCTAATGATCTACGTGCAAGAGCCCACTGTAACTACATAGCCAAAAAGGCGTTAAGAGTTGTTAACCTAATCCTGCGTAGCTTTTTCTCTGGTAATATCACAGTACTAACTAGAGCATGCAAATCATTTGCGAGAGCAATACTCAAATACAGCTCATCAGTCTGGAACCCACATTACGTATCTGATATTAACACAGTTGAGAAAGTTCAGAAATGTTTCACAAGAAGAGTTCTCCGCTCCTCTACTCATTGTAGAATACCTTATGCCAACAGACTTGAAATTCTACACCTAGAAAACCTAGAACTATGTTGCCTTTGGTCCGATCTTTGTGTATAAAATCATACATTGTGATGTCTTACCTGTCAATCAATACTTCAGCTTCAACCATAACAATACAAGAGCACACAATAGATACAAACTCACAGTTAATTGCACCAAACTTGATTGCAGGAAATGCGACTTCAGCAACAGAGTGGTCAGTGTCTGGAATACTCTACTTGATTTTGTGATTTCTTCCCCAAACCCCAAAAACTTTAACCTTAGACTTTCTACTATTGATCTCATCCCTTTCCTAAGAGGGCTGTAGGGGGCGTGCATAAGTACACCAACGTGCTCATCGTCCTTGTCCTATTGTTTGTTTTTATTTTTCTTATATTTATCCATTTCATGTATTCATAACTATGTCTATACTTGTATCTATTATCTTGTAAGCGATTGACAAATCAAATCAATAAAAATAAATTATGATACTGTCCATTGGCTGAAAGGTATGTCACTGCTTTGGCAATTTTGTATGTGTGTACAATTATCCTTTTCACATTGGACAGACCGGGCCAAAGTCACGCTGGCCTGATGTTTCCTCTTTGCACTGGGTAGATGAGGCCAAAGCCACGTGGTCCCGATGTTTCCTCTTCGCACTGGGTAGACCAAGCCGCAGCGGTGCAGGCCGGCCCCTTATATTTTCCAGGACAGCCCAGATCCAACGACATCACGGGCTGGATTTGGCCTGTGCTTGATACCCCTGATTTAGGAGTTCTATGGATGTAGGCAAAGCAGGGGGGAGGGACGGAGTTAAATGTGTCATCATCTTAGAGTCCTTGTGTTGCCATAAATAATCCAAGTCCACCCCTCCTTGAATTCCGTTGACCCTTATCTAGGACCAATTTAGTGGTGACCATTCGCTAGATTCCTGTGTATAGCCTTGAAAATAATACATGTTCTATGCTGCAACTTAATGATCCTGTGCACCTGACAATTCCCCTTCAAGTGGCAAGTCTTCTCTCCAAGAAATTATGCTTATGGCTCTTTTACTTTCTTTAAGCATCGGCTGGCGGCAATAGGTCAGACATGAAGGTTTTATCATGTCTGACGTTGCCATTTCACTAATTTTCATAAACTTCACTGAGGACTGCTTTGTTTTGGGGTCATATAATCACCATTTGTGACTTTCTCAGCTGACTTCCAACAAGAAAAAGGCAATGGGGGAAACTGGATTTGTTTAACAACTGTGTGATTCACTTAACAACTGCAGTGATTCATTTAAGCATGACCAAAAAAGATTGTAAAATCGGATATGACTCACTTAACAACAATTTTGCTTGATAATGGAAGTTCTGATTCCAGTTGTGGTCGTATGTTGAGGACTATCTACATCATGTTTCTGGATGAAAAAACCATCCTTGGAAGGAGACAACCAATACAAGGCAATCAAACAGTCAGACACAGTTTCCCTTCCACCCACCAGCTACCATGGTAAGATAGCAGTGGTGGGATGGCTGTAGCATCAGTAGGACAATCACATGTCTGAAGTGGTATAGGGCCGTGATGGCGAAACTATGGCAGAGCCATTCATGCTGGCATGTGAGCTGCAGGCAAACTTATCTCAATGCGCATGAGCATGCCTCACAGCTGATTTTTCAGCCAGTTTGAGACCTTTTTCAGCCTCCCAGAAGCTTGAGGAAGACTTCTGCAGTCTTCTGCAGGCTTTGCAGGCTGGAAACTAGGCCCATTTCTTCACTTTCTGTTTTTCTAAAAATACCAGAAGTGACAAAATGGGCCTAGTTTTCAGCCTGCAGAAGCCTTCCTCAAGCCTCTGGAAGGCTGAAAAAGGCCTCAAACCGACCAAAAATCAGCTGTGAGGTGCAGTGCAGGTGAGGGGGCAGCAAGGGTGGGTGGTGATTGCACACGCATGTGTAGGGAGCATGGGGGGGGCACGCATTGCCTTCTTGGTGCTGGCATGTGAACGCAAGCGTGCAAGCGTACACACAATTTTTGGCACAGGAACCCAAAAAGGTTACCCACCACTGGTATAGGGTGTCCTGCTTGAGTAGAAGACCTCCAATGTCCCTTCCAGCTTGATTGTCCCTTCCAGCTTGATTGATTGATTGATTGATGATTGATTGATTATTTTGTGAGCTTGTGATACAGTTCCTGAGCCAGAACTCATTCAGACAACCACAAGCTCAGATCTGATTCCACGTTTAGAGCCAGAAAGCAGCAGATGGAGGACTTCTTGAGAAAACCCTGGTTTTGAATTGGGGGAAGCTGGGAATTTCTTCTGTTAAGTCTTATCTGAGCTGGTGTTGGAGACCCTTTGAATATAGCTTCGCATTATATTTCTGGTCCTGTCAGAGGAGAATATTTGTTCTTCAGGGTTGAAATGAGAGGTCCTTGGTGTTCTCTAAGCTTGGCTGTGTTCTTGTAGACTTTACCCAAACTTGACAGTAATACACTGCAGTGATGGTCACCTTGTTTGGTTAATGAAATGTCCGCAAAAAATACAACCAAGCTCAGACACCATCTCATTCCTGGTGCTATTTTGCAGCCTCTGTTCAGTTCTTTGCTATGAAATGAGGACTAGGAGTATTTCCTGACCTCATGAACTTGGCCTATTCCTTTTGATCCTAGACTTTATAGTTTTGCCCTTGCCAGCTGGATTTATAACCTTGTACGTGATAATAGTCGATTCCAGCTTCAGGAATCCAGTCTGCAAGCATTTTTCTTTCTTTGTCCATCTTTCCCACAAGGTCAGAAATTCTCAAGCTTTGCACTATTGTGACCTCTTAAGATGAGCAATGAATTTGTGCAACATTCCCCGCCCCCAAAATAAAATGAATATTTTAAAGGTTGAACCAAAAATATCCCTCTAATCTTTTATCATCAATTTTCAATCTAAAGTATATAACACAGCATGTCAATTTACATCTTACAAAGTAGAGATTATTAAACAATAAAATACAAGGACAGAATCTAATGCAAATTAAGGTAGCCACAGATTAAAATCAAAGTCATCCAAATAGTGTTTTAAAAGTATAAGAAACATTGTTTTGTTGTTGCTGAATGTGGAATTTAGAAGCCTAAAAAATGAAGATTGTTCACTTGCATGAAAAAAATTCCAATTTGCTTTTCATACATCATTATAAGCTAGGCATCTGTCCCAATATGCCTGTTGGTGAAGCTTAATATAATATGTAATTTGGGCTTCAGTTAGTAGAAACCAGAGAACAAAAGCACACTTCATTTTAATGTTTGCTAATTGCTTTGCCCCTTGGTTGTTTTCTGCGCTGACAAAGCCAGAATTCTATGTTCATAGAATGGTCTAAGTTTGTTTTTCTAACTCTCAGACAACATGTTGGCCATCTAAAACTAAACTAAAACACTGGTTAATATTTAGAACTGTGTGCAAATGAAGTTAGTATACAAATCCACATGAGTGTCTGTGTGACAGAATTTCACAATAGGGGTTTCATTACTGAAAAAGCTTCTGCCTTGAATTCTCCACATAACTTCATGTGGTGATGTGCTTGTGGATACAAGCTCTATACAATTGTAACAACTAATATAGATCAACATGGCTTTCTACTCCAGATTTGGGAAATGCAATGGAAGCATTTTCAATAAATAATAACAGGCAGAAAAGAAACTTCAGAATCAAGCAGAATATTATTTTCTACTTTATGTTGTATTATAATAATACAAGAGTGGGGGAACCTTGACAATACAGTAATACATTGAAAATAGGGGAAAGGAGTATGTGATAAATTCTTTTCCTGACTCTTATTTTTTATTCAAAATTCATTTTTCTTCCATTTGATACGAAAATACACATTTTTTTTTCTTGCTGGAGCAGAGATGGGTAGCACACAGTTGGTAGGGAAATGGATAAATGTAGACATCTACACCAACAGACATCATAATTGTCTCTTTCATTGCTGTTTGTGCCCTTGTATCAAGTTTTTGTAACTGGAACAGGAGAATGCTAGCAAGTACAACAAAATGCTTGGGAGTTTGACTCTTAGTGAGTCTGGTTGTGATAACAGATGCTAGGTGTAGAAGCGCGGGAAAAAGAGACTCGAGACCAGCGTAACTTCAGCTCTTTATTAAAAGGTATCTGTGCTGGACCTGCGAGCCGCGGCAGCCCTTCTTATAGAGCTTGCCGGCAGCTCGCATCCAATGACAGCTCTCTGAATCTCCCGCGATTGGAATCGCGTTGTTCTATTACTGAGCAACACTGTCATTTGCTTTTGGTCCAATCACACAGTGCAGTCCATCTTGAACAATCAGTGTGAGGTAATTCCAAGAGATCTAATATGAACACCCCTCGCCTCTTGGTTTGGTCCTTTATCCTAGCGTACGTTAGCAGGGCTTTTAACCTGCCTACTTTGACGGCTCGCAGCTCAGTGTTGTGTACTGGTCTTCAGCGGGGTTCAGATGGAATCTTTGGGTCGCTCCTCATCTTCTGCATGGAACTGCCTGAAGGTTTTGAGTCAGGCCTTTTCGCCCCAACTTCCACTTCGTCTACTGGCGGTTGTTGAGTAGTCGGCTTCTCTCTTCGCTGGCAGTCTTTCCGGCTGTTGAACTGGTTTGGCTGCTCTTCCAGCGAGGTTCCTATGTGGGTCGATTCTGCTGGTTGCGCCTTACTGCTGTCTTATCGTTTGGCTGGTAAGTGTTGTTGGTTTCTTTTTCTATTTATTGTTGGGGTTGCTCAGTTTTTATTGGGTGTGTTCGTTTGCGCTTGCTTGTGGGAGCATTTTCTTCCTTCTGGTAATTGTTGGGTTTCTCCCCATCTTTAGTTTTTTATAATAAGTCTTTATTATGTTTTGTGTGTCTGCATTGTTGAGAATTTTGTATCTTAATTTGGCGATTATGTCTTTTCCAATTCCTTCCATCCTCCGTTTCCAGTATGGTATAAACCGGGACCTGTCCGCTGGTTATCTTGGCAGGTACCGCGGAGGGTCCCCTGATTATATGTTCGGGTGCAAGTCTGTCTAGGTTGATCGAGTTTTTTCCCAATCGGGCTGCTGTTGGGCTTTTTTGGTTTTTGCGTGGTGTTATGTGTTTAATTAGTTAGTAGTTATATTTATTTTTTCGTGGGCATGCTCGCTGCGTCCCTTTTTTCTAGGGTATCTTCGTGTATCTGACGCATTTGTTCTGCCCAGCTGTTCGCCACAGATCGAGCAGCGCTGTCAGGCATGCTGCATGCCCCGTTCCACGAGAAATTTTGCAGAATGCCAACGCCGGAATTGGCTGCCAGCGTTGTCAGAGAACTAGCAAGTCTGGTAGACCATGGTGGCAAATAAGTTTATTAGTTTTTTTATGACTGCTTCTGTTGTGGTAAGTTTGCATAATGCTTAGCCTGCCAACAGTTGGAGTAAGCGTCAACTGCTGATTAAAAAAAGGTTGTCCTTTTGTGTCCCGCAAAGTTCTATTGTGACCGGCTTGACCATGGGGCGCCCTGGGTGTTTCCCACTCGAGCGGTTTAGTGCGGAGGGAGTGTTTGGCGCTGGATCTTTGACATTTGTCACATGTTGCCCCCCCATGTCTCTGGTTTTGCCATCGCGCATGGCCAGCAAACATGAGCTTCTGGCCAGGGATTTCATCTTTACGAAATGCCTGGTTCCCTTGGTGCAACATGTGTAATATTCTTATTTGTAATGTGTCTGAACGGCAATAATTCTGTTGTCGCATAAAATACATCCCGTTTTGGAAAATAGATTCATCTGTCGGTTTCCGGAAAGGTTTTAAACTGGCGGCTGCTTTCTCTGTTTCCACACCCTTTTTCACGCCAGTTGCAAAACCCTACGTCAGTTTTGCCATCTTTGATTGTCTCTCTAGGCAATGTCTACATGTATTTGGCAGTTGGCAGTGTCTCTATTTGCAGGTGATGTGGTGGTGCTGGTCATCCTCGTGGATCGCGGCAGGGGGAATGGCTTAATGCATCGGCATGCGAGGCTTTTCCGAGGGCGATGTATAGCTTAGTTTGTGTCAAGAACTTGAGCGTCACCTTGTCATCCAGGTTTGACAAGAGTGTTAAGGGTGGCATTGTCCCTGCCAGGATCCCCAGGAGTGTTTGTCGATCGGTATAAGGTGATAGTTCCTACGTACAGAGGTATTCGTGAAACCGCTTCATGCGCGGGTGACAGCCTGCTAGTGCCTCCTTGTCGACTGGCTATATTCCTATTCTGCTTTGATAACATCTAAGAGAAGTTATGCAATGCAGTGTTCTCATCCATCTTGACAGGATATGCTGCATATACTCTCGATGGCTGAGTGGAGGGCTCGGCAGGTCACTGTAGTGGTAAGGGGTTTTCACAAAACTGTATTGGATAAGGACCGATTCCGATGTGGGGAAATCTTTATTTTCTGGAATGTGCTTCTTCCTCTTGCCCATGAGGACCAGGTGGCTTTTGTCAATAACCTATGGGCAGAGGTTCCGCCTATCGTTGCCTTTGTGGGCAAAAAAAAAAATTGTAAAGTTTCTTAGTCCTAGAGTAAAGCCTGTAACTCTGGCTTTATTTGTGGTCTTGGTGGTTCCTTTGAATTGCTTTAATTTTTCTGCTGTGGGCGAGATTCCATTTCTTTATCAAGCTAGTATGCCCAGGGAACTTCTAAATTACTTTTTCAGTGCAGTAGGCTGGCACTTATTTTTTTTGCTTTAGTCTGCGTTTTAAATTTCTGCAGACTTGCATGAGGGGCGGCTCCCCATTGGGCTTTTGTTTTTTGGCTGCTACGTTACCAAGACATGCATCGAAATATGGCACCATCCTTTTATGTCCTTGTAGTAATTCGTTGCCATTAAGCTGCTGAATAGCGCCCTGGTGCCACGGCTGTTTCGCCAAAGTGGAGTCTTTTGCACAGGATAAGCGCCCCCTGTGGGTCATGGATGGTTTGCACTTCCGCAGTCTCGACGTCGACTGGCAGCTGCTGTATGCCTGGCCAGGTTTGAGCTTGCCAGACGAAAGACTTTTGCCTCGCCTCGCTAGTGAGCGTAGGAGTGCTGTACACCGGGAGCTGGGTACGGCACTCTATTGCATGTGCATTATTTAGGGTTGCCTTGTAGTCACGCCCCACACACTAATTCTCAGCTGACCGCATCTGGTTTTATGCGGGTGACTATTGGGTCTCGCGCAGGCGTGCATGATCTATTGGCTCTAAGACCCTTGCGCGATGAAGCTTTGTCTAGTTCCGCTTATCGATTTTAGGCTTGAGGCGTGAATGAACTTGCCTGCAGTTAAGGATGGATTGGGAATATTGGGGTTGCACATTAAATGATATTGGGGACCCGCCGGTACGCTTGCCTATATTGTCCATCAAAACTTCTTGGCACTCCTTGCATTATTTTGTTCCATCCTCCCAGTGCTGTTGCCTGACTGGTCGATGCCGTCACCGACGGTCGATTCCTAATGGATGAACCGATTCCCACGTTGCGCAGCAGGCTTGGCTAGTCTGGCTGTCCACGATGGTTAGTGAGAGTACTTTCCCATCGCTTGCTTGGAAAGTAACATGGACATGTTCCAATTCTATCACAGGGGATTCTGGGTTCCGCCTGTGTAGGGTCCTTGATGTTAGTTTTTGACTCTCCAGCTCTCATTTTTGTAAGCTGGCACTTAACCGCTTGATTGTGTCCGCAATGATACCATGGCGAGGTAGGATCCCGAATGCTACTTTCCATGTTGGCACGGCCTGGGCCTTCGATGCTGACGGCTGCACATGTAGCGCTTTCTGGCGTCGGTGTTTGTTTTGAGTGGCTCGATGGTGACGATGTTTTGATGTTCTCTCTTCTCTCCATCAGGCTTCACTGAGCCAGCTTGCTTCGAACTTTCAATGGCTCCAACGGTTCTCTGTATGTTTGTCGCGCGGTTCCGGGGGGGCGTGTTGTGCGTCGCCTCAGGGCTGTAGTTTGCGTTTTGTTTGTGGCAGACGGCTTGGCCGATGTGGCGGCCCATTTTCTCACCACAGTACCGGCAAATGGCATCTTAAGAACCGGCACTGATCTGAGCGGGGTGGTCGCCACTGGAGCATTTCCGCACACTGAAAACGGCGACTTTAAGGCGACCTCTCTGCTCTTGTCGGTTCTGCGGCTCTGCTTGGGCATCTGTGGATCTGCTCTTGCACTGGCATCTTCGTGAATTGGGGGGAGGAAATCAATGTCCGCTCGTGGTTGGGTGGCTGTGATGGTTTGTGACTCACTCGGGTCTTTCTCTGTGATGAGTTGGTCTCCAGAAGTTAATTTGCTGGTCCGCTTGCATTGCATTTGTTCACATGCTTGGCTGCTGATTTCTTTGTGGCCTCGGCTGCGGTGGCTTCTACACCGGCATGGCGCTCGGTGCCGTAATGTCCACTTGAGACATTAGTCTGCTCTGAGTATGGGATCTCTTAGGCCGCGAGAACTACACGGTCTCTCAGAACCTGTCATATTGGCGAAGCCGCATGCAACTCCAATGTTTCTTAGGGCTGCCTACGAAAGTCCCCAACTGCTCTCTCCTCTGCTTCGATCGCTGTGGTAGAAGCTCATGTCTGCGGATGAGTTGGGAACGGCCAGGGTGTAGTGGTTTCGGAGTAGGCGCAGTCTAGGGTCTGGCCATGATCTTCTTTGACGTCTTCGGCTTGCCAACGCTTTGGCCTTCTCTTAAAGCACTGTGGGCGGACCACAGTGGGCAGGAACAGCAGCTCTCCTTCGCTGTGGTTCGTTTGCATCTTTCAAGTTGTTGCTGCTTGCAAGAACATGAGGAAATCGATCGATGTATGATTCCAGTCCGGCTCAGGTTTGCCTGATTGAATGGTGGCGGGTGATGAGTTGGCTGTTGCGCCTATCTGGCTGTGCGGGTGTTCAGCTGCGGTGCGGTCATGGTGTGCTCGACTTATCTCTTTTGTCTCAGTAATCTGCCATCCTTGTTGGCGCAGTGTAGAGTGCAGGAAAAAGAGACTCGAGACCAAGTGTAACTTCAGCTCCTTTTATTAAAAGTGTATAGATCTGTTCTGTGACCTGCAAGCTTCCTTCTAGAGCTTGCCGGCAGGCTTCGGCATCGCATGACAGCTCTGTGAATCTCCCGCGATCTGCACGGCCATGCGTGATTGATTCTTTAGCTGACCGATCACTGCGTTCTTTGTACAATCAATAGTGCAGTCAGGGCGTCTTGACCAAGCTAGAGTGAGGGTATTCTCAAGAATGTAATATGGAAGGCACTAGGAATATTAAATAGCTGAATCTTTTTTCTTCGCTCATGATAATATGCAGAATAACTTCAATGAAGGCTTTTTCAGATTTAGCAAAATCTAAGACTCCTGAAGGCTGGGCATGGGTGTGTGTGTGTGTGTGGGTGAGGGGACAAGCAGCTAACATCTATTGATGGTCCCTCACTTAGGCAACGCAGTTTATTTAGTTTCGCATTGCAAAGGATAAAATGGCCTACTGGGAAAAAAAATGACTTTAACCAGAGGGAGTCATTCAGCAGGTTCTGAACAGTTCTGGGAGAACTGGTAGGCCAAAATTTTTGAGTAGCTCAGAGACGCTGGGCATATACGCACCTCTTATCTTGGCCCGCTCCACTCTCCAACTAAGCTCTGCTTTCCTAGCTTACTGCTCTCCTGTGGGCAGAGCAACAAAAAGAAGACGGCGCAGGCAATCACGCTGGGAACGTTCCCGGCAGAGGCTAGATAATAGAATTGGGGGGAGGGGCCAGTCTAGAGGGTGGTATATTGCAGTCTCTCGTGAGCTACATGCAAAATTTGGCTACGCAAGTATTCCTGGCCTCAGAACTAGTTGCAGATACCTGCTTGAATACATCCTCTGGTTAAAAGTCATTTTTTTTTTTTCCTCTAGTGCGAATTTTATCCTTTGAATGGAAACTAAATAACTGGTTTGTAAGTTGAGGGAACCATGCAATAGATGTTGCTGGCATTGTCGCTCGCTCGCGCGCCAGCGCTACACAACAAGCACCACTATGGCTGCCATGCCCCGCAGCTATCAGGAGTCTTAGATTTTTAGGCTCAAAAAATGCTTGAAAAGGCCTTCATTGAAGTTTTATTCCTGCATAATTATGCAGAGTAGAAAAAAGATTCAGCTCTTTAATATTCCTAGTGTTGGCCATATTAGCATTGCTTGGAATACCCTCACCTGCTTGGTCAAGACGGACTTTCGCACTGATGATTAGGACCTAAAATAGGAACGACGAGTGCAGTCACTTCAAGTGAAAGAATCAATGCACGATTGGCCAGTGCCCGTATCGCGGAGATTCAGAGAGCTGTCATTGGATGCGAGCCGGCCGCAAGCTGCTATAAGAAGGCTTCGGGCAGGTCAGAAGCAGATCTATTACTTTTAATAAAGAGCTGAAGTTAGCACTGGTTCTCGAGTCTCTTTTTCTGCAGCTTCTTACATGGCTAACAAAGGATGGGATTCTGAGACAAAGAGACTAGTCGATGCACATGGGCAACGGGCGAAGCTGAACACCGACGAGATGGCCAACAGCAACATCATCACGCCGCACCATTCATCAGGCAACTGAGGAGCTGGGGAAATGATAACATTCGATCGATTCTCATGTTCGCTTGAGAGGCAACAACTTTGAAGATGGCATAACGACCAGCAGGGAAGACGAGCTGTGTTTCCTGACCCCCTGTGGGGCGGCGCACAGTGTTTAAGATGGCGCATAAGCGTGCCTAGGCGCCGAAGACGTCAAGCAGATTGGCATGGCCAGACCTAGACTGGCTGACTCCGAACGCACTAGGAAAAAAAAAAAACACCCTGGCCGTTCCCACCTCCATCGGCGGAGACATGAGTTTCTACCAACAGGATGAGAAGGAGGGAGAGAGGCATTGGGAACTTACCGTGGCAGCCCTAAAGAAAACATTTGGGAGTGCATGCGGGCTTCTCCGATATGGACGAGGTTTCTGAGAGACTGGCGTGTTACGTTCTCGGCTAGTAGAATGCGCATACTCCAGAGCGAGACTAATGTCTGCAGGTGGGACATTACGGTCACCGAGGCCATTGCTGAAGCCACCGCCAAGCGCGAGGCTACAAAGAATCCCCGCAGGCCAAGATGTGCCAAATGAATGCAAGGGACCAGCAATATACTTCGAGACCAAATCATCCCCAGAGAAAAGAACGCGTGGGTGCGAGGTGAGTCACAAAGCCTCAACAGACACCAGCGAGGACATTGATTCCTCCCCCATATACGAAGATGAGGAGGAGGAGACTCCACAGATTGCAAGCACGTTAGCTGAGACCGACCAGAGCAGAGAGGTCGTAAGTCGGGTTTTTCAGTGTGGGCCGGATGCAGTGGGGACCACCGCGTTCAGAAAGTGCCGGTTCTTAGATGCAATTGGCCGGTACGTGTGAGAAATGGGGGCAGCATCGCCAAGGTGCTGCCACAACAACGAAACTACAGGGCTGAGGCGACCGCGACAAACAGGCCCCCCCGCGGACCGGACTAAACATACAGAGAACGGCGTTGAAGCCATGAGAGTCGAGCTAAGTGGCTCAGTGAAGCTGATGGAGAGAAAAGCGAGACATCAACCAGTGCACCCTCGAGCCACTCAAACAACACCGACGGGCCAGAAGGTACATTGTGCAGGTCA
>BHFT01011640.1:0-12656 GCA_004320025.1 Laticauda laticaudata
CCGAGATATGTCCCCTATATGAACGTTTTTTCCATTTTAATGCTTTATATCCGAGCTGCATCTGCTTTCTTCCTTTCTACATCTGTGCTACTAACTCTGTGTGTCCGTTCCGTGTCTGTTTCGCTTCTTCCCTTTGTCCGTTTTCCACTGGAGCGGTTGTGAATTGCGCAGATGCACAGCGGATGCCTAGTGGATATAGCGGATGCGTAACGGAGGACGACGGACGTATAACGGATATTCCCCATTTGCGTAGCGGCTGTATAACAGACGTGTTGGATACTTTATCCGCTCAAAAAGTTTTGTGCAGCTCAAAACTTTTTGAGCGGATGAAATCTCATTAGACAGATGCTGGACGGATAGAGAGTATGAAAAACGGACTCAGTGTGTACAGAATGGATGCATCACGTTAACCAACGGATGTCAAGTTTTTCTCTCCATTTTACATCCTCTTTCCATCCATTGGTGCTGTGTTACATGGGCTTTAACAGCAGTTTTAGGGTTTTCCTCATTTATTCAAAATATATACACACTGAGACTCTATAATAAATACCTTGTTACAATAAGCCTTGACAGGGCAAAGAAATGATATTATTTGCTTCAACTTCTTTCCATGACATCTCACAGCTTTTTGAAACTTCATTCAGTTGCTATTCATGCATGAAAGTGTTTTCTGTTTTTTTCCCTTCCAGGAGAAGCAAAGGAAGTATATAAAGCAGATAAAGTAGATAAAGCGATGTGATAATTTTGCTGTTATTAGAAATCTTCCATATGGAAAGGTTTAAATGATCACCTCATCATACCTCACATTGCTCTCACTACAACCCCTATTCTGATTGATTAAGAAGGATAAGAAGCTCTGCTCTCCTGATAAATTTACTATGGAACACAGTAAAGTACATGTGGGTGGGTTTCTCCTGTTTCATTTCCCTCTTCCAGTAAATGCCTTCTACTGTTGGAGAAACATTGTTCTGTCTAATTTGAAATGGGGTAAGAAAAAACACTTTTTGCTAGATATCCAAGCAAGATGGACTCAGCCATTTGTCAATGTGGTACGAAGACAGCTGATCAGAGGATAAGTGAAAAATAACCATAAAAAGGAGATGCTCTTCCATGTCTCAACCCATCTTGCCAATCAGGCAGTGTAAAAGAACCAGAGGCTGGGTGTAGACTTTATTGTAAAGCAAGAGAAGAGATAGTGGGAAAAGCCCATGTCACACTGCACCAACGGATGGAAAGAGGATGTAAAATGGAGAAAAACACTTGCCATCCATTGGTTACGATGGGTAACGCGATGTTCCATTTTGCTCACTCACTGCGTTCCATTTTTTCTTCCGCTCTAATCCGTTCAGCATCCCGCTCGACTGGAGGATTCCATCCGCTCCAAACAATTTTGAGTGCTCAAAACCTTTTGACGCGAAAATGTATCCAACAGCGTCCGTTCTGCAGCCAAACTAGGCATCAACGGCGGGAACCATCCGTTCTTGCAGTCATCGGACATCAGGTTACGCGTCCGCTACATCTGGTGAGGCATCCTGCTGCACATCGTGCAAACTCTAAACCCACTCCAGCAGAAAGCAGACATCAGGGAGGAGTGGAACGAAGGCAGAACGGCACGGCAAAGCATTAGTATGCAACGACGGAAAGGATGACAAGGGATTGCACGGCGCAAAAAAGAAGCATATAAACGGAAAAAAACATTCGCCAAAAGGGGTACCTATCTCAAGGATAGTTAAGGATGGTCTAAGATGCCCTAGAGAATACCATCGTTCTGCATACAGTGCAAAGGTATCTACCAGGCACTTCAACTCTACCACGGGCAAGAGAAAGGAGGCGTCCAAGACGCATCTGGTCGAAGATGGATCGGAGAAGGAGCAGAGTTATGGACATGTACAAACAAGCCTGATGAGTGGAGCTGAGGAACTGAAAGACCTGCGTGCATCACAGCAACTTTCACTTGAGATCCTCCAGCTATGCTTGACGAAGGTTGAGGAGCGGCTGAGGACCCAGGCGCTTGACCGAAGCATAGCACCCAAATCTGGGCCAGCCTGCCCTGACTGAAAGGTGGCACATGACTCGTGCTACCTGGCCTCAGGGACCACCTACAGGAGCACGTGCAGTCGGCTTGGAGGGGCCACACAAACACCGCATCAGGCCATTTGTGGATCAGAGAAGTGCGTGCAGCCCATCATCGAAGAATTCTGAAGAGCTCCGCTCCAGTTCTGCCCCTCCAACTGAAGAAGGACGGAAGAAAGTTGCAGAGTCAGTTGTGTATCAGAGGTGGATCTCCACCATTTGGAAGCCATAAGAATGGGAGGCATGATGTGCTGCAAAGTGCACGGCAAGCCGGAGATCCACTTATTTCAACATAACAAGGCTTTCTTCAGCATCAATCCTCTCGCCATGGCGATGCTGATAACAAGTTCATGTACATCATGCTTCAGGGCAACGGAGTCAGCTTCAGCATGCCCAGGTAATTCAACAGCCAGTCACCTCCAAGGAGACGGCTGGAAGCAACCTCATCAATGGGCGTCCCAGATTCCAGAACCCCCTGCCCAACAACACGCAAGATGCTCCCTAATTCCATCATGGGGGGATGACGCCTTCTCCCTCAGAACCTACCTCATGAAAGCCCTACACCTCCAGATGCCGCACCCATGAAAAGACGGATCTTCAACTACAGGCCTGTCCAGGGCACAGGACGGTGGTGGAAACGCCTTTCGGCAATCCTGGCCAAAGCGTTCCAGGGTTACTTCTACCACCCAACGCAGCATCGCCTAGGACGTGACGGGTTGGAGCCTTGGCCTGCATCCATGCACAATCTCTGCGCACCTGTACACCAGTCCTTGCAGAATCAGGCTCAATGGACCTCCAATAAAGGCACACTGGGGACATTGGAGCCTGGGGGAATGGAGCACAGGAAACCTGATAGACACTGAGGATGTGCAAGGGCCCCAGACAGAGCCCTCACGTTGGAACGGGCAGACAGCAGCCGCAACCTCCTGAGAACCACTGGTGCAAACTCCCCCAGCTGGAGCAGTAGTGGCAAGACAGGAGATGATAATGAGTAAGGAATCTTCCTTCAGCCTGTCATATCCACACTGATGAGATTGGCACATGTACTGTGTGGGTGCGCCTACAAATGACAGGCATTTATAAAAGAGTTGTTTCTGTTGAACATGGTGGGAATCCATCGATTTTTTTTAACGACTGTCAACGTTATAACTAAAATATAAAATTGTCCATTAAGTATGAATAAGCCTGGCGACTCTGTGTCTTCAGGATCTGAAGGCAAGAGTGAGGTAACTCAGTGAACAGTTCTGCCTATCATTAATAGTCATTGCCACATTTTGGAAGAAGTCAGATATCGTGTAATCACCACAGCAGTATGCATGTAAATCAGCATCAACCATGGCTGAACTTGTAAGCCACCCCAAAAAGGATTCTCCATGCAACGATCCCACAGTCTTAATTATCTCATCCATTCTCTACTTCAACATGATTACTGTAAAGCTCATGCCACATACCCAATGACACATTCTATTTTATTGCAACCACACATCCCTTAGCGAGGACTTATCTTTCTACATACTTTACAAATTTCTTTACCATAACCCCAAGGTGAATTTCCTGTATTCCCTGCATTTCCCACATGTCCTCACTTACCTCCCTCAATTGTCCCAAAAGGCTGTATGTCCACTGCCACCCACCATGCCATGTCAATGCATTAGTATTTCTCTTTCACCCGATAGTGCGCACCCTGTGCTTTTAATACGGCTCATAACCTGATTTCTAAACTTAGAAGTATCGCCAACTAAGTCTCTGACTTTACTCAATCTTACGAAGAGCTATAACATAAAAATAACTCAATGACACACGACAAAAGTTTTGTAGTGAAATAGGCTAAATAATAGATAATCATAATGTCTATACATAAAATACAATCAGCTAGAGATACAAAAGAATACTGTTACAATTAAATTGAATCTCTTTATTTAGAAAGATGTCGGCGACAAGCTATTCATTGGAATTAAACAGATACGTAAGCTATCTAAAGATACTTAGAAGTACTTTTCAAATTACATCTGTAACTCTACTCCAGACACATGCGTCTGAAATTAGAGCAAAGGAGAGATACATTTCGCGTTTAGGTGGGGACATAGTCATCGATTTCTGAATCTGTCCTGCTGTTGGATGGGGTGTAGTGCCTAGTAGGCCAACAAGAGATCTGTGCATGTGTATAGGATTGGCTAGGCAATCCCATCTCTTGTGAGTGGCGTTGTGGGCAGCGTAAGTCGCGTACTAGTAGCCACAATAGGTGAGCAAGGTGGCCAGCTGTGAACGGAAAAACATGAGGTGTGTCTCCACATGTTTCCTTGTCTTGGCAATCGCATAGTAAATCCTTGGAGTCATGAGTGCAGTGGACTGGTAGTTATAAGAGCATTGAGTATATTACATGAAACTTGAGCCACTGATTGCATTGGCTGGAGAACCTCTCTATGGGTATGCATTGTAGACCATGAGTGTCTTATAGTTTAGTAGGAGGACCTAGAGTTAATGGATGAGGAAAGCTCCCTGGACATTTCTATTGCGGCTGAGAAGTAGACTTATCATGACCAATGAGAACATTGTCGTGAAAGAAGGAGAGGAAAGTGATAGGAACTGGGATTTGAGTGAGCTCCAGGTATGCAGTTATTCGAAGCTAGAGGATCTGGAAGACTTTGTATGATAGACAAAGGAAATCGGTGATCTTCGGTTTTATCACCACCATTCTTCTCGAATATCTGTGGGTCTATCGCGACCATGATCCGTTGAAAGGAGATACTAGGATTACATTATCCGCAGGGAGTGGGAGGGTTTGCAGTTGTGATGTTGATTGGAGGTGTGAGTTGGTTGTGAACGCAAGCTGAGGAGGAGAGGGGAAGGTATCGTAATGCTGGGGCTCGCTGATGTACTGCTCTCTAGACACTTTTTGTGTAGGATGTGATCTGAGGGTAGTATGTAGGGTGATTACTTTTATGGGTGGAAATGAAAGTCATCTTACCCTATGTACTCACAACACTGAGCGCAGGTGGAGTCTGCTTAATCCAGCACACACGCACAAGTGAGCTAGAAACTTACTCGTCGAGCAGGAACTTCTCCAGCTGTTTTAGGTACAATTGCTCCAAGCCAAGAATCTACCCTAAGCACGCGTGGAAGATAAGAGAAGGACGTGTTACTCTCTCATAGGGCCTATAAAGGGAGACAAATGATCATCAATGCAGCGCTGTCCTGAGAGTAAGAGAGGTTGTGTAGTGTGGACAGCTGGAACTCCATCCGCTGTCAAGTATGATCTGTTACCTCCTTCACGCTAGCGAAGCTGTCACTTATTGCGCCACTTATGAAGTAGAATCGCCTTCTTACATTATACTAATGAGAAGTTGTTAGTAAGTCATGTCCCTATCATATGTCACAAGTCTTCAACTCTCTTCCGCCCGACTCTGGGGCATCGCACATTTTTAGATTGAAAATGAATAAAATAAAGGAAAGAATAAAATGTATACATCTGGGAAAAAGTAAGCTACAAGAAAGGAAAAAACATCAGAAGCTGGACAATCACACTAATGCTGCATGTCCTCAACGGTAGAAACCATCATCCTGCTTCCAAGGGACTCTTAACAACTCAGTTGGGTAGCTGACGCGACCTCTATGCCCATTGATTAGTCTTGAGAGCGTTGCTGTCGAGCTTTCCACTATCAGGCAAAAGAATTTGTGTATGTGTTTGTCCCTACTCAAGAAGTTAAGAAAATCTATCGGTTCAGTCGTTTCTAGAATGAGTCAAACGCACTTCCGGACGGCCCCTCAAAGTTCATGGGCTGGATTCTCTCTAAACATACGCCAGCAACCATGTACTTTTGCCCATGTGATATGTCTTTGTATCCACGGTTGAGAGACCTAGATCGATGTCCAGCTCTTCGCGACGCAAGCATCTCAGATTCATTCTCTCTCTCAGCGCCATACTTTCGCAGGCACCCATCCTCAATTTGTCCATCCTGTTGGTTAGTTTGCTTCTCCACGTTTGTGTCGTTTGCGAATTGCTTCCTCTCTGTTCTTACGCTTGCTCAGGCATCCTCGCAACATGCGGTCCGCTCCTCCTCCATCTCTCCGTGAAGAGGCCTTTCGGTCTGTGTTGAGCGGTGGGAACGCTGGATTTGTCAAGGCACTCATCCCATAAACCGTAGGGCAAGACTTCCCTAACGTCCTAGCAGCTCACGAGAGCAGCAGGTCCAACAAGGGTGACCTCTAAGGTACTAGCTTATGCTAATGGCTCAAGCACCACGCTCAGCAGAGAACCAGATCTCCCTGTTCAAAGGCTCTGGCTCAGCGAGACTGGTGCAACGACGGGATGCAGCCAAGACATTTGTAGACAGACCAAGAGCGAGTAGCAGCAGCGGAAGCCAAGAACAACAGCAATGTACTCCCATGCAACCCTCTTAGTACTTCCGCATCGATCTGCGATAAAAGTGGGTCAGACCAGAGAATTATAGGACGCAGCCCAAGCCGACCACCAACCAGAGAACGCGGCGAGAGCACACATGGAGAGTATAAGACAGCAAGCACCAGCAACGAAGGAGAGGCACGGGGGCCAGAAGGACACGAGGAGTCGACACGAAGCGCGGTGGAAAACTGGATGCTCACCGGAAGCTAGCGAGAGGCGAGAGAGCGAGGGACGCAAGAGCAAGATTAGGAGCAATGAGCTAGGACCCTCGAGCCCAGCAGGGGATCCAGCTACGGTACCCAGGAGGCAGCTGGATCACCCAGGATACTAACAGCAGAAGCACCAGCACCGAGGAGCAGCGCCAGCGAGTAAAGGACGTCCGACGACAGACTCAGAGCGAACCACCAACACAGATACAAGCAAGTGCGCACGGAGCAGCTTCCTCCAGAGCAGATTGACACGGAGCACACCACCACCAGAAGACAGCCGATCGAGATTGAAGCCGACGCAGCAGCAGCCACAAGCCGCCCGAGACAGCATCCATAGAGTAAGACGACCAGCACGAAGCACCCACTCGCATATGGCATCCCATCATCTGACTCGCTCCGGAGATGCGGGCAAGCCTGAGGCCAGATAGTCGCCAGCCCTCAGAATGTAGCACTCCGCGTACAGAGCTCCCACATGATAACCCAGCTGGAGGCCAAGGTGGGCGAGGGTGGCCCGGGTGCCCTCTTCCAGGTGACCGGAAGCAGATGGCTGTTGAGGTCTCGCTCTCTCCTTCCCCCACTGGTTGTCGGGTTCGCTGCGGATGCAGGCCTGCTGTGCAAGAGAGGCAAGGGCCAAGGCGATCGCCTGGCAGGATCGAACAGGAACCGGAGGCAGAGCAAGGCAGCAGCAAGTCTGGCAGAGCACGGCATGCTGCGAAGGGAGGGTGACAAGGGACATCGACATCTCTCCTGGAAGGCAGAGGTACTGTACGTCCCTGAACCGGAGTGATCCTGCTTTGGACGCTGCTCCCGTGCCTCTATGATCCCCGGGAGCGACGCTAAGCCTGCTAATCCCGCCCCGCCCAATGCACTGGACACACTACCGGCATCCACCTAGGCATCCGCCTAGCATCCCCCTTAGGCAGACGCTAGGCCTTTCCGTCTGCTCCCTTCATCCGCTCGGCGCTCGCCTCTGCATTGCTCGTTTCAACTTCTGCGTGCCGCTTTTTGCTTGGTCCCAGAAGCCTTGCAGATGTGCCATCCACTCTCATCCGCTCCTTCCGCAGGCTTCCGTGGTAGCATCCATTGCTTTCATCCGCCCTGCATCCCTCCCCCCGTCTGTCCTTTCCCTGTTGTCGCTCTGGTTTATGCATAATTTTGCCCTTTTGCAGATGGCGGATAACAATGGATTGGAACATTTTTTCTTGGTCCGCGTGTGCTCCTTTTTACAAATGTTTTGCATCCCGATCGGCCAGTTGTGACAGGCCTAAGCATCTTAGCGTGGACATAAAAACTGACTAGAGAACCTCTCACTACTCTCCTAAAGTACGGACCTTCTCCGAACCTCTCCTACTTATTGGGAAGCCCTTATCCACTTCCAGCAGACAGCCAGGTCTAGGACAGAGAATAGGAGATCTAGGAAGCTGATCTGACAGCAAGCATCAACACACTGACAAAACACTGACATTGCAATGATAACTGATGTCAGGAAAGCTCCTGTTTCACTGTAAGATCCTGCAGTAACTGTTGGGAGTTTTCCAGGCTACTTTTGGGCATGTGCTTTTAGAAACGACTGACCATATTTTAATCTTAAAAAAAAAAAAAATCTCCTGATGAAGTGACAAGCTCCTTCAACCTGAGTTCAGCTACCCAACTGAGTTGTTAAGAATGCCTTACAGATGACTTCTACTTGGAACCATGCAGCTTAGTGTGATTGTCCAGCTTCTGATGTTTTTTCCTGGTTCTTGTAGCTTACTTTTTCCCAGATGTATACATTTATTCTTTTCCTTTATTTTATTCATTTTCAATTTAAAAATGTAGGATGCCCAGAGTCGCTTGAGAGTTAGAAAACTTGTAAATTTGACTTTCTAACAACATTCCTCATTATATAATGTAAAATTATATAGATAAAGAACTGAGACAAACATAAAATACTGGAAGGTTTCCTGTTAGAAAACTTAAGTCTTTTTTGTTAAACCTATACAACTCTCATTATCCCTGCTGAATTCTGCTGAATTACCCTACTTAAGTTTTGTAATAGCTTTTGTTAAACCACTTGTNTTTTGTAATAGCTTTTGTTAAACCACTTGTATTTCTATTGTTCAGCTCAATTTATTAGATATCTTTCTCCCTCTCCCCCCCCCTCTCTCTCTCTCACACACACACACACTATCATGGGTATTTTTTCCTTCAATTTCAATGAATGAGAAGATGATGATTTCTTTATCAGTTTTCTCAAAATGGGCTATACCTCATATTTTCTCTCTTCAACAATGTCTTTCCAAATACTCCAGGAAAATTCATTTCCAACATTATTTCTCATAATTAGAATCTTCATGACATAATTCCACATTGTTTCATGGTATAAATGTCTATGAAATATGTTATACCAGGATTTTCTTCAAAGAGAAAGGAAGACAGCTCATTTCCTTGCCTGTTTTATTGTGGCTCAGTATGGTTACATCACAAGAGATGGTTGTGGCAAATCCTATAAGTCTGTTGTTAGGTCACCTTAATGAGGACAAATAAATGGTTTTCCCCTAAAGGACAAGTATTTCTTTTAATTAGCCATGTGTAGAGAGTTATTTTTGATACTTTAATTTTACTATACTTTATTTTATTCAGAATCTGTCCTTTATAAAAGAAAAAAAGAAAGACTTGTTCTAATCTTATTTTTAGCTAATCTATATATCATTAAAACTTTTGTGTGTGTTTGATATTTTGTAACCTTCAGTTGGGTAAAACAGTGCATCCTAGAGTAACAATCTGTGAATCAACACACCTCAAATAGACTAATTTACAGAATGTGTCCAAGTTCATGAGAGGAGGAAAAACAGGATAAATATGTAGAAAGAATATGTAAATATGTAGAAAGAATAATCCAATGTGTCATAAATTGTCCAGTTATACTTACAGTATATGAATAAAGAAATAATCTTTTATTTGTTACTTCATGCTTCACACTATCATTTTACCATCTTTCCAATGTCATCTTAATAACAAGCCATACTTTGGTAGTCCTGAAAGAAAGATCCAGCTTTTTAAAAAAATAATTGTTTGCTAAAATAATTCCAAAATAAGAATGACATTGATGCAAGCATATCTGAACATTTATTTTTCCTTTCTGTCTCTGTTACTTTCAGCACCATCACCATTCCCCTCACTATCTAAAACTTTTCTTCAATTTCACTTTTTCATACACACTGGCTCATTTCACAATTTACATGATACCTTCACACCTTTCAGAATGTTTGTTTCTGTCATTTCAATAAATAGAATCACCTTTGTTTGAAGAAAAGTTCAAAATTGCGTATTTTTTATCGTTTTAGTTCATATATTGGGCAATGCTTGTACATTGGCACTGAGCTTGTTTACCTTATTCTCCACTTTGCCATTAGACTATTAAAATTTATTGGTTGCTGAAATATTTTCATTCCCATAACCAGGGAACTTCTGATGCTGACTTTGAACATGTGTAGGTCAAGGGGAAAGAAAATTAAGGATCATCTCAAATTTATAAAATGGTGCTTTTTCATTTTCTACAAAACTAAATACATTTTAACTCCCTGTTGGGCAAGTTTTTCTCCTGTGTATTATCTTCCAAAGAGCAAGAATGCTCAACCTAAGAATCATGCTAACCTGAACACAGATGGAAGGGATTATAGTACACTGAGCCTTGACCTTCAAAACATATACTTCCTTTTCAAGGTTTCTTTCCTTCAACAGTCATGCTGGGTTTTGTCAGTTTATATCATTAGTAATTTTTTTTTCTTGATGATCAATTACCCATCTTTGCATCATGTCTCTAAATTACAGATGCATTCAAAGTCATGCTAGCAGGGTGTTTTTAAGAATCACTTGATACGAAATACTAGAATATTTGCTTAATTAGGATGAAATGCCATTACTGATGACAATATAGTAATCACCAGCATTTGTAGTATTCAAGACTACTAGTTAAAAATGAATTCCAATCTCTACTGTTATTAGCTATGAAATGCAAGATATCTATTTGTTGCTGTCATTGTAACTATTACTTTACTGTTACTAATATGTTATTATGAGTTTCAAGATATTATTATTAGTAAAATAATAGCATTGTTATTAATATATAAATGTTGCCTCTGAAAAAAGCACCCTTTTGATTCTGTTCCAAAATACTGTTTTGGTTTGGGTCATTCCAGTGATACCTCCTGGCTTTTTTGCTTATGCATAGGAGATATACAGAAGCTTTTCCCACTGCCTCAAATATGCTTTTTTCATAGCTTCACAAGGCCAGTGGAGTGATTTATAAATTCAAATAAATAAATTGAATTATATCATCACAATTTCACAAGGTGAATGGTGATCGCTCTTAAATTTACCAGATCTGGAGAAAAAAATTCAGATGACAACTTGATGGAAAAAAAAAACAGCTGTTTTTGTGAACACAAATAGAAAGTTTAGACATTCTTTGATTTATGTCCTTTCCTAAGTTCTCCTTTTATAGCTGTCAAATTGTTTAGTTCTGAGGCCAATGATTTGAGGGGATTTACTGTTGCCATCTAATGGTTATGCAGATATTGCAGCTCAACTATGTTAGTCATAAGTACCCCCATAGGTCAATGTACTTCACAGGAAGTGAATTATGATTGCCTTGCAAATGTCCAATCAGAATTTTAAATCCTCAACAACTCAAAATGAGAACATTTCTATTTATATTACCTTCCTTGACAACATATCATTTTAATAGTAATCTTACCTAAAAATCTTCATCCTTTTATTGACCTATTTTATTTTAGACCATCGCGAAAGCCATAACCTTTCTCTTTTTATTGCATAGTTTTATTTTTATAGTACTCCTTTATAGTAATGATATAAACTGTTTTGAGAGGTACATAAATGGGAAGCTACATACATATATTTTAATAAAATAATTATATTGACTGTTCCACTTTTTCATTTAACCAAAGGTCTCTCATTTATTACCAATCTTAGCACCAGTTATCTTTTTATTTCTCTTCAGAATAGAATTTTGAGCATATATTATGAATTCATATTTACAGGACTTTAAAATAGGATTAAAAACACTCTGTCTGTCTGTCTGTCTGTCAAAGGCACTAATATATCTGTCTGTCTATCAAAGGCACTAACATTTCATATTGTTTCAATATTTACTTCTATTATTTTAACCCAAAATTTATGGATTTTTAAAGTGTATTAACAACATTCTTATATGACTAAGGAGTATATATTAACATGCTTAATTTTCCTCCCAATTCTTAGTAAGCTTTAGTGGACAAAAATATATATATTTGTGATCTTCAGACTTAAGCTCATTTTATGGGCTGAATTCTTTGATTAACATTGATTTAATTTTAATTGATTTAATTTTCTATAGCTAGCACAATAATAATTTTTTTGTGGACTAGCCCCAATGGCAACATCAGACAGAATTTCTGCTGGGACAGAAAATCCACAGGAAAAAATAGCTAAAAACTAACAAGAGGATCACTTTTATCCAGTCTTGAACATCCCTCAGAAAACTGCATCTAATTCAATTTCAATGCAACAGGGGAAAAACAATTATCTTCTTTTGTTTAAAATTCTAGGAACTAGGATTTAGAAATGCTGAGGCCCTAAGCTATGAAAAACTATACAGACTGCATTTTGTCAGGTGGAACAAGGCTGCAAAACAACTGAACTCATATACATATGATTAGTCGCAAAATGAATATCATTGAACAATAAGAACAAATGCATGAAAAAACAAAGTATTGATATTTTACTTATATCTTGTTTTTCCAGTCACCAAGTGATGAACAGCAACAGATGATCATTCTGGAAATGATCAGATAATCATTTATTCAGCCTAAAGAAGAGTTTTTAATACAAGTTGTTTTAATGGACTATGTGTGTTTTGTTCGGAAAAACACGAGGTAGACCGGGTTCCAACAACAAAGTCTTTATTCTAAACTAGTCAGTAAACGGAACAA
>BHFT01011643.1:0-17019 GCA_004320025.1 Laticauda laticaudata
AGAGAAGAGATAGGCAATATACGAAATTCCTGTACATCATGCCAGGCAATACATTGGACAGACCATAGAAAAAAGTACCCGCCTAGATGAACACAAAAATGCAGTAAAAAGCTGGAACACACCTCCTCACTATCCAACACAATGAAAAACACAGGTCACAACATCAACTTCAATGGCACAAAACCCTAGCCACTAATAGAAAACCCAGCCAAGAAATCATCAGAAGAACCCATAAGAGATTGAAAAAAGACCTAAAGCATGAATAGAAGAGATGATTCCAGCAGAACTGTCAATCTGGAAGCCTGCACTCTCCAACACAACAAGCCAGGGCAAACACCTGGGCACAAACAGACTCCCTCTGATAGCTCCAACAAACCCCACCAGGCCCACCGGTGAAACCCACTTGCTAATGAAGCAAGCTTGCTAATGAAGAGCAGCCGTCCTTTCAACACGGAGCCAGCTGCACTGAAAGCCTCCACACAAGAACAGAGTGTTGCCAGCCAATCAAAGCCACAAAACAGAAGAAGAAACCAGAAACACCAATCAATCAAACCAAAAGTCCAATGAACAAATACCCAGGCTCATAGCCAATCAGAATAGACCAGCCTCAAATTGAAACCAGAACTGTGAGACACATATCCATACAGAATGATGGCAGATGAGATTCTGCGAAACGTTGCTAACTTTAACAGAACTACAATGACGTGGGATAATACCCGAAGGAAGCTAAACAGCACACACACACACACCACACACACACACACACACACACACAACAGGAGCTTTACAGGCCACACATATAATATACATATTTATATATTATTATAATATATATATATATATATATATATATATATATAAAAAGATAATTATCCAATGAAATTAATTATAAGCTGATGATGAGAAACAATACTAATGGTGGAAATAATAGATAATAATATAGAGAAAGGCACTCCTGATTGCAATTTTTGCCCCGAATGACAACAAGGAATTTTATAAAAAAATTACAAACATAAAAATAATTGAACTGGACTATGCCAGATATAGTTTTAATGGGAAATTTTAACGGAATTGTAGATAATAAACTGGATTATACAGCACAGTTAATAACAACAAAGCAAAGCAGAAAGATCCTCCCCTAAATTCCTTTTTTAAAATGATGGACGGAATAACTTAAAGGATACATGGAGAGAAAGAAATGCTAAACCAAAACAATACACTTGCTTTTCTATTCAAATAGACATTTATATGGTCCAGAATAGATATGAATATGATGTCAAAGAAATTGTTAACCAATAGTTCAAAAGTAAACATTTGAAACAAGTACTTGGGTAGATCAAATCCAAATGACAAATTAAATGGAAAGGACAAAGAAGAAGATCTAGATGATGGAGAAGGAAAAAGAATTTTACACAGTGAAAATGGAAATCTTTTTCTAATGGAAAAAGATTTTATACAGTGGATGAGAAAGACTGCTTTTTTCTTTAGAGAAAATAAAAGAAGATTACAACCAATTCAGAATGCATGGGAACAAATGAAGGCATATGCCAGAGGCTTAAAATAAAGACTATGCAAGGAAAAGAAATACTATGAAAAGATTAGCGCTCTGAAGACATTAGAGGATGAGCATAAAAGGACTTGAGAAAAGACAGTTATCAGAAATACGCCAACAGAAGGATATCCAGTTAAAAGGATATAACCAAAACATAAAATGGATCTATGTAGAAAAAGAAGAGCTAGCACAAAAAATTAGAGGTGCTAAAACAGAACTACTTTGAAGATGCAAAGTAAATCAGGTAGATGGTTAACATATAAATTGAGAAAGGAGAAAGAATGCAAAAAATATGCAAATTAATAGATGAACACGGCCAGTTTGCTATGGTACAAAGAGAAGAAGGAAATCAATACAAGACTATTATGAAAAATTAATACACACAAGAGAATATGGATAGGAAAGATTTAAACAGTAGTCTACAGAATGCTTAACTTCCCCAGAATCCAAAGAGATTGAAACAATTGTTAGAAACAATAAAACGATGATGGAGCTAACTGAAGCAACTCAAGAACCAAAAATAATGGAAGGCTCAGGCCCAAATGACTCCGACAGAATTTTATAAAAAAACTTTAACCAAAGAATGCGTTGAATCTTCCATTGTAGAAGCATGAATGAAGTTATTTTAAATAGAAGAGGATACCTAAAACAATGTTAGACGCTTATATTACACTTAATCCAAAAGGGGAGCGATCCATTACAAATTAGAATATAGACCTATTTCTTTACTAAATGCAGATTATCAATTTTTTGCTTCAAATATGGCAAAAGAACTAAAAAATTTTAACAGTTTTATATTTAAAATAAAATCGTTTGATATATAATATATAAAATCTTACTTTTTTAAAATAAAATGCGTGTTGAAAATATATATGGGGCTAAGTAAGAAGGCGAGAATAATAGTAAAACTTTTACAAGACACTAGAATAAGAAGGAGGATTTGCTTGCCTAATTGGGAGTTGTATTATCGCTATGAAACGATGTGGGTAAAGGAATGGAATAACCATTAATACTAGATTGTTGACATTAGAAAGGGAAATGTTTGTTGGGTGGCATGCTTTTTATGGTATAAAGGGACCTAACTTTTATCTTTCAATGTAAAAACTATCTTGAACGAAAATTCAATTTTTACTTATTTGATCAAAATGGATTTCTTCTGTCCAAAGAGAACAAATTAAAGACAACATGAGTGCAAATTTTGGACACTTTGGAATATTATGAGGTTTCATCCTGAAAAAGCAAATGGTTTTGATATTTCTAGATTGTACAGAGGCATTTGATAAATGTTGAAATTCGTGTTCATATTGTATACTGCTGGAACAGATGGGCTTTACTAAAAAATTTACTCAAGGCGAATAGAAGTCTATATATATAAAAAACAGCAAAAGTATGATAGAGGGAGAATGACAGACCTCTAAATTGAAATAAGAAAAGGAAAAGACAAGGATGGCCACTGTCAGCCCTTGTTTTGTGTAACCTTGGAAGTGTTAAACAGAAATTAGAGAAAAAAGGATAATAAAAGGGATGAATAAGTTAAAAAGGAAGAATTTAAATGTGGCAAGCATTCAACAGATGAACTTGGTTTTTCATCTGAGAAGATTCACTAGAAAAAGCATAAAAACTGATAAGAAAAAAGATAGAGACATAGGGAAAGTGGCTGGCTTGAAAATCAATAAAGAAAGAGAAATATTTTGCAAAGAACATGTTATCGAGACAGAAGGAAGAATTAGCAAACCTGAAATCTAGGTCAGCAAATAAATCAAATAACGGTTGGGGTATATTGTGACAGCAAGAATGCAGACGAATAAAAGAGAATGAATTATATTAAAACTCAGCAGCAGTTGCGCTAGATCTGGCGAAAATGGGAAAATTTAGCAACTGTCACTAATAGGAGAATATCAACAACAAAGATGAATATATTTACCAGATTTATATTTTGTTTCAAACAATTCCAATTAGGTTTGGAAAAGATTATTTTGAAGATTTAAATAAAATCGTGTTGAAATATATATTGGCAAGGTCAGAAGGTGAGAATAAAGTTAAAACTTTTACAAGATGCTAGAATAAGAGGAGGATTTGGCTTGCCTTACTGGGAGTTGTATTATCAAGCTATGAAACCGATGTGGGTAAAGGAATGGATGACATTAAGAAATACTAGATTGTTGACATTAGAAGGACATGTTGTTGGGGTGGCATGCTTTTTTATGGTATAAAGGGACCTAACTTTATCTTTCAATATAAATAACTATCTTGAACAGAAATTCAATTTTACTTATTTGTTAAACTTATATGACATCCATCTCACTGTTTATGACTCTGGGCAGCTTACAATATGGTAAAGATAGATAATACAAAATGATTAATATTAAGAAGATTAAATAAAAAACTAAAAACCAAGAGGATAGGTAAGATGGAGGTGGGGATCTTCTTTCTTCTCAGATATCCTCAGTGTAATTCATCCTTATTGGGGCCCAGGCCAGCTGGCACAGCTCTTCTGGAAGGCCAGCAATGTGGGGATGGACCATACCTCCAGTGGAAGAATAGGACAGGGTCATAGCAGAACCCATTAGCTAAAATTCTTTGGCAGATAGGATCCAAAATGCGCCTTTTCTACTGGAGCGAGTGAGACAGGCTAATCCTATTTAGGGTGAGATAACTCTTCATATACCATGGACTCATGCCATTAAGAGTTTTAAAGTTAATGAAGAGAACCTAAAAGAAAACGAGTAACCAATGCAACTTGCACTACAGCAGTTGAGAACAATTCTTGCTGCTGTGTCCTGTATCAGGTGTAACTTCCAAATACTCTTCATGGGTAGCCCCATGTAAAGGGCTTTGTAATCTAACTGAGAGTTGACCAGAATATGAATGACTGCATATTCTTACCTTAAATATTAAAAGCAGCTGGTTGACTTTGAACCAATCACTCTCAGCAATGCACTGGGAACTGAAAAGCATCTATTTAACAGCTTGCACTGGACTACTATGAGAGATTATGGTCCATAACTTTCGGTGAAGAAGCCTTCATTCTAGAGTGATAAATGATAAATAATTTTATTTTATTTTTTAAAAATCTGGGTTTTATCTGTTTGGATTCATTTACAGAGGGTGTATTATGTTACTCTGATTGATTGTTGTTAGGGTTCCAGGGTTTATATTAAGATGGATGGCCATATTCATTCTCTAAATAAATACACAACAGAATAACAACAAAATGAGAAGGGACCTTTTAGGTCTTTTTACTATACCATTTCAGACAAATGGTTGTCCAATCTCTCCTTAAATGCCTCCAGTGATGGAGCATTCACAACTTCTGGAGGCAAGTTGTTCTACTGATTAATTATTCTAACTGTCAAAAAGTTTCTCCTTAGTTCTAGGTTGGTTCTCGCCTTGATTAGTTTTCACCCATTGCTTCTTGTCCTGCCTTTAGGGGCTTTGGTTGCCCCCCTCTGCTTTATTATACTAATCACATGGTTAGTATTGAATCATATATATTGAATAAAGTAAAGTGATTGTGTTTGCCTGATACCCTAAACTATAAGCTGTAGTTTATAAACTACAGAGTTTCTTTTCCTAAAGCCCATGTCCCACTGCACCAATGGATGCAAAGAGGATGTAAAACGTTAAAAAAAGCTTGCCATCCATTGGAANATTTATCATCCGTTAAACATCCGCGGTATCCTCTCTGCATCCTCTGGGCATCCTCGCAACTCACATCCGTTGCAGCTGAAAATGGAAAGAGGGAGGAAACAAAAGGTACACGGAACGTCTACACAGTGTTAGTAGCACGGAAATAGAAAGGATGCGCAGTGAACAGTTTGCATCCGATATACATCCGCTAGGCTTCCTATGAACATCCATTTAACATCCCCGCTACATACTACCCACGTCCGTTCTTTTCCATTCTTTTCCATTCTGTTTATGCAAATTTTCACCACTTTTTGGAGTGGATGACAACGGATGGAACCACCTCCGAAATTTTGCTCGTCCGCTGTGTCCTTTTTGCATACGTTTTGCAGCCGTCGGCCAGTGGCATCTAGCCTTAAAACACCAGTAGCAAGCCAGCTATATTCTCAAATTGCACAATACGAATCCAAGCATTATTTCTCTATCAAGCTCTAAATTCTACCCATTGGGATAACAGGCCTTCAACTGTTTATATAAAATTTATCCATGAATTAGAGAGGTTAATAAAGACTCATTTCTCACCCAAGGGACTGCTAATTTCCCTGGCTGACTAAATTTGAATTCTAATATATCCCTTGGCCATGTAAACCTCAAGAAACTAAAGCAACTTCAGTTACTGTTATCCATGGATAATTAGTCATACACATCTGGCTGTACTGATGGCCTCATTTCTACTACAATTTTGGGCTAAATTTAAAATTCAGATGAAGAAATATATATGTTGAGATAAGGACTGGCATCTATTTATTGGGAATGAGAAAATAATGCCATTCTTTTGGAGTAACCCAATTATAAATTACAAGCAATATTTCAGCATAAATAGAATTTGAACTCTGGTGGGGGAAATGCAACTGTTTTAGATGCTTTCTTGTCACTTTCATATATTTGCTATGTAATATGGGAGACAAAATTTGAACAGATCAAAGAATGAGTCAGTCGATGTACTGTTTCCATTTCATAGCAAATTTGTTTGGTGTTGCTTTTCAACATGTTGACTCAAGGAAAACCTTTGATTAAATAAGTATTTGCCTTGTACTCAGAGATGAGTATGCTTTAACATCTATTGTCCCAAGGCAGAGATCCCTAATTTTTAGCACAGGGAAACAGTTGTTATCATATGGCCTATTTGTACAAATTAATATAAGAATATGGAAAGAGACATGGAAAAGTCTTCAGCCTTTGGTAAAGTGGGTGTTGGATTGTTTTCCAATATGTCCAGTTCATAATTCAACAACCTATTGTAGCAGTGTTGCAATAAGTAGCTGAATAGCATCCCATCATAAAATCAATTTAATCCAGCTTCACACCCCCTCACAGTATCCAGTCAGGTATCTCTGGGGAGTTCATTAGCAGAAGATGGAGACAAAGGTATTTCCTGCCATTATTCTCCTGTAATTGTTTTTAGAAGCATGCTGGCCACAACCCAGAGGCAACATTGATTCTCAAGATGACTAGTCTTTGATCGACCTGTCCTCCAGGAATCTGTTACCATGTCTTGGTGTAATGAATCCCACAGGTTAATTATGTGCCCAGTCAAGAAGTACTTCATTTTGACTGTTTTAAACCTCCTTTCAATCAATGTCATTTTGCATTTGTCTTTTCCAAGCTAGGTATGATTCGTGCACCTTGATCCTATCCGGATTGTATCCCTTTTTCTCAAGCCAAAGAATCCCAAGCATTCTAGTCTTTCTCACATGAAAAGTATAAGACGTTTGGTTATTGCCTCCTTCAGTTTTTCCAGCTCTCTTAGATGAATTCATTCTCCAAGTTAAAGATGAAAACTGAAGACTCATATACGAATTACTGACAGCGTGCTTTGACTAACATTTTAACCTCTTTAATGTAAATAAGTTCTATGCCAAACTGCCTCAAGATTCAAGAGAAAAAATAGCTCCAATATTGAACAAATGACATGTGAGGTAGATGAAAAAGTGTGCTCTTGTCTATTGTGATTTAAGAGCCTCTACAAGAGCTTTCTGAAGAAGAATGACAGGTATTTGTGAGTCCATCTGACATTTGTTTCATGTGTATATGTTGGGTGGTATAGTGTCCCTGAAAAAAAAAGGTGTTGTGGTGATGACAGAGATGTGGAGAGTTCTGGAACTAAAATAAATAAATGCTGGAAACACTGGAGAGGAAAGTTGGATTAAGCTTGAGAGACATTGTTTAAAAGAAACCCAGGCTCTTTTGAAGCTTCAGTCATTCAAGTTATTAAGTCAAATTATAATGTCTAAGTAAGGAGATAAGCCAACTTAGCAGCTGCAGCTAATAACATTGATGATGAGATAGATGAGAGGTCTTAGCATGTTCAAACTGATTGCTATGTAAAATGAAATGTGATTTAATACCAACCCCACTTATTTCAGTCAATTTTCAAGTGAAGTCTTTTTACCTATTCTCTAGCTATTTCTTCTTGGACTTCTCTCCACAGTTAAGAGAATATGACCCACAGCCCAGAGTTTCCATCTCGGTAGTGAAGTAAAAGGCTATTTTGTGAAGCATTTGGATTTTCTTCTTTTGAGGATGGATTATGACTAAACTTAGCAACTGGAATGAAATAACTTGAATGACCTCAATCAATCTCACCATCAATCTCAGCAGGATGAAAATATAGATTTAAAGTACTGTGAATTTTTGAATATATTCTTGCTCATCCATACAACCAAGTATAAGTTATATATAACAGTACATATAAAGCAACAATAAATTGGAATAAGCATTTCCTCTCTTCAGTTTTTTATTACATTCATAAGAGCCAGGAATGTTAAATCAACAAAATTTATGCTCTCTTTCCTCCCAGCAGAATGATGATGGAGAAACTTTGAAAATTAGAAATATGTGTGTTGTTGTTTTGACAGCAGTTGGAGCAAGTTGCATTTATCACATATGTTACGTCTTCAGCCTTACAAATCCTTATGAGGAAATTATACTAGCAACTAATAAGGCTGCACAAAGCACTTAAAAGAGGTCAACTCCAAGGCAGGCTACTTGAAATCAAATATTTTTGAGGGTTTTAATCCTTGGCAATAGTCATATGACTGCTTTAAAGTAGCTGTGAGCTGCCTCCACATGTAAGTGCACTTATTTTTATTTATTTTTATTTATTTATTATTATTTTTCCTCCCATCTTGCCACATGGTGATTCTGAGCAGTTTACAACATTAAAATGAAACCACATACATATATATAAATGCACAAAGAACTGTGGTGGTGCAACGGTTAGAATGCAGTATTACAGGCTGATTCTGCCAGCTGCCAGCAGTTTGATTCTGACCGGCTGAAGGATGATTCAGATTTCCATCCTTCCAAAGTTGGTAAAATAAGGACCTAGATTGTTGGGGGCATTGGCTGACTCTTAGAGAGTGCTGAAGAGCATTATGAAGTGGTATATAAGTGCTATTGTTATTTCTATAAAATGACATTAAAATTGCAATAAAATACAAGTTAAAACTAAAGATGTGGAAGAAGGGAGCAGAATTTATGGAGGGGGTATTAGCCAATCAACCACCTCCAGTGTGATATTTCCCTTCCCTCCACTTCCTTATTAACATTCATCAGGAAAGGCTACAATCAAAAAAGGATAGTCCCATTATTTTAGGACATTGTACATTTAACAACTTTTCCAATTTGGAAATAGAAATTAAAAAATTAATAAAAATCCTTTTAAACTTTCAACACCTGCCATGAGAAACTGGCATTAATAATAATAATAAAGGAAAACATATCAGTTTGTAAAAGTTCAAATGTCATGAATCCAGTATGTGTGGCACTCAGAGACCAAGAAATTTATAATTTCTAAGTTTTAGAAGACTATTCTGATTTTGATCTCTGAGGCCATATGCATACAACCATCTTTAACTCCTTATTTCTGGTTTTTTAGGATGATGCCTGCAAGCAATTTATACTTACTCTGCTACAAAGCAGGCTTGGCGTGACCCAAGGAGGGAGGCAGATGGCCAATGATTCCTGCTCCCTTCCTGAAGACATTAGTGGAAATTGCCAGTTTTGTAGCAAAATTCAGCATCTGTTCCAGGCCCTTCCTTTGTTTTGTTAACTCCTTTTTCCTAGTTACACAATCATCTGGAACAATGTTAGATAATTCCACATCATTAACAATAAAATAAATAAAAAGCTATCTGGTGATTCAGAATATCACATTGGTGGAAAGTCAGATGTCCGCACAGACCCTAATGAAACAGTACAATGTCTCAGTGATGCTCAATCACACCTATTTTATTATTATTATTATTATTATTATTATTATTATTATTATTATTATTATTATTATTATTATTATTATTATTATTGCTGCTGTTGTTGTTGTTGTTATTGTTGTTGTTGTTATTGAAATTCACTGTGCTTCCTTTTTATTTTCTTCTGAAAATCTTCAATTTTCTATCAAGCATCTTGCCCTCGATGACAATAGAGTGTGGAAGAAACTTTCCATTAAAACATGTTGTTCAAAGATTTTCCATAGGCAGCTCTTTATTAGATGACTTTAAGGCATTTATTTTTCCAGCTCCTGAAGTGTGGGAAGAAAATGGAGATTCTTAGTCATCCAGGTCATGGTTGTCCTAAAGGTGCTTTTTCAAGAGGCAACTGGACTTTGTTTTTCTTTGAAAATGTTTCACTTCTCATCCAAGAAAGTTAGAGAAGTGAAGCATCTTCAAAGAAAAACAAGAAAGTCCAGTTGCCCTTCGGAAAGGCACCTGTGGGAAGAAAATGAGTCATTTGCATATCTCTCTGCCAATTTGAAACAAAGGTGAATATTAACTTCTACCCCATAATTCACACCAACATACACACCACTGTTCTCCTTCAGGAGAGAAAAAATGAATTTCCATTGAATTGAATTGGAATATCATAGAAATGCCAAGGAAAAAGTAATCTTGAAAAAAGTGTTAACATAGGTTTATGGAGAATCTGCATAGTACTTATGGAACAAAATGTGAAGGTCTTTCTAGGAACCAACATGATTGCAGGTCTGCTGATGAAGTAAAAAGATGCACAATTATACTGGACAGGAATGCAGTCTCATAAAATGAACATTCCTAAGCAATACTGTAACATGTCTCACACAAGATTCATTTTAAACATTGACAAATGTCAAAAGAAGACAAGGAAAGGGAGAAAAACGTAGCCAAATTGTGGATCTGGCAATTATGCATAAGGTACAGGTTTGCTGCAAAATTATGATGGCCCTGAGCCTAGCAAATTACTATCTGTTCTATCACTAGTAAATGTTGAGGATTGAGACCTGCAATCATGTTGGTTCCTAGAAAGATCTTCATATTTTGTTCCATAAGTACTATGAAGATTCTCTATAAACTTTTCAACACAATGACAACATCTATTGTTAAGCCCACATCTACCATCAAAAAAAATTCTAAACCACCTTAAAAACAGGGTCCTCTTTTGCAGTGACAATTCTGAAAAATTGTTGAATAGAATAGAATCTTAATTATCACTTTAAATCTACGCTAACCAGCATTAAAATGAAATTTCATTGCATTCAGCTCTCAAAAAATATCCATTATGCATATACCCACATACACATACATCTGTGATACAGAGAAGCATCACATACATCAAATGTATACATGGCAAAGAAAAAGAACCTGTGATATTGCAACATGGGTGGCATAAGGAAACAAAGCTGTTATAGAATCTAGTAGTCCTGCTATAGGTACTTTGAAACCTCCTGCCAGAGGGGAGCAACAGAAACAGACTGTGAAATGGGTGTGTTGGATCTCTAATAATGCTCTGAGCTCTGAGCATATAAGCAGCATCCTGAATAAAGGGAAGCCAGCTTCCTACAATCTTCTCAGCTGTCCTCACCACTATCTGTATGGATCTTCTATCTGAGGTGCTGCTGCCACCAAATGAAACAGTGATGCAATTTGTCAAACCACTCTCAATCTGTAAAAAGTGGCCAGGACAGAAGGAGAAAGATGTGTTTTCCTCTTCTGATGCAGGAAATGCTAATGTTGGTTTACACTAAATATAAAGCATGAAGAGGCCAAGTCAGATTGTTAATCTGCACCCCAGATACTTATGACGAATGACCACCTCCACAGCTGCAGCCTTACTCTTTTATATATGGAAGGTTGGATGAAGCAAGTAGTTAGAAGAAGCCTGAGAAGGTAAAGCTGTTCATTCCCCACTCTTTGCAATGCTGATGAGACTATACCTAGTTACATAAAGTAGACTCTCTGCTAACCCCAGAAAAGTATAGGAAAGATAAGATGGAATAATAGTCTTTTCACTACAAATGCCACATAACACCTAATGTGTTAAAAGACCTAAGAGAGCCATTATTCCTATTGCTTCTGTTCCCTTTTCATGCTGTCATCATTCAGATGTAAAAAATGAAGTCTCCAATGTCCTTTCATTGGTAGTGATTATTTCCACCTGCAGCCATAATTCTTTCTATGACATCATAATCATGGCCAGTTGTTATGATATGGGGGATAGGGGATTATCCTGTTCCAGTAAGCTCTTGTATTATGTTTCCCTTTTAACAAATTATTGAATAAAACCTTCTTAAACAGTGGAAACTGTAGGCTACAAATAACTGCATCTGTATCATATGCATTCATCAGGAGTATATGATGACCCCCCCATTGAGTTGACCCTATTAAGTCCCACCAACAAAACAGTTTTGATCTAGGTTCAGAATGTGGGTCACAAGTAATAACTAATGCAAAACCCTAGGCTAGAATTATTCTGGGGAAGATAGTATGTGGAAAGAATTAAATATTGTGGTGAAAATAAAATAGGAAGAATTGGACAGCATATGAGATGATAACCACATTGGCAGATTGTACCTGCTGTGTGCCCAACGTCTCTCCTTAACATTAAAAAGAAAGATAGAGAATTCTCTTTTTTTGGTTCTTCCTAGGAAAGAGGGCAGAGATGGAAGAAAAAATGCAAATCCTGCAGATAATGAGAAATAATAAAGCCTATGACATTTCTATCCAAGTGATCTCTGTATTGTAATAGCTAACAGCTTCTCTGCTCTGTGGTTCAGCCTTTGCAACACAACAGCATGGAGCTTAATTAAGGTATGAAAAATAGAAGAAAATAGAAGATTTTTATTCTGGATTCTCTGGCATTTCTACGCTGAGTAATAGTAGACTTCAGTGTAGCTTGATATGGTGATTCTGGCTTGGCACCAGGGTAGTAAATATGAGATTGTAAATTATAGTTCTGCCTTCGTCAAAAAGCCAGCTGATCAGTTGACTTTGGATTGCTCTCTGTCTATGACTTAGGGAAAAAAAGCCAAGGGTAAACCATTTCTGCAAATATTGACATGAACACTGCATGGACTTGTTCAGGCGATCACAATAAGTCATGAATTACTCAAAGACATCCATGCACACACACAAGCACATCACACAACACAATTATATATTATAAAATATGAAATATAATTTATCAATCAAATTCATATGGCACCCATCTCATAGAAAGTGACCCTGGGTAGTATAGATATTTTATTATTTACATCCTGGAACTGTAATCCAATAATGAAGATCAACCATAGCTTAGGAGAAGATCATAAGTTTAAATTGCAATGATGCAGTTGTTAGCATCTTCAGTCACAAAGGATTATATAGTGTGGACTGAGAAAGCCCTGGAGAGACATAATCACTCAGAAAATATATCCATTTTTTATTTTTTGGGGGGGTAGATCAGGGAGTACAATATAGAATAAATCAGGAATTGGCAACTTTTCTTGGATCTAGGTGCCTTTGCACAATTTTCTCCTATCTTGTCTCAGGGACATTTTGTGCAAGTCCATTTAAATCAACAGTTTTGAACAATTTTTCAGGCAATTATTGTGTCCTCATTGAATATCCTGCAAATCTTAGTAACCTCCTACTGAAAGTTGGTAGTGTAAAATTTCAAGGTTCCACACTGCTGAGCTTGTTAAAAGAACAATTATTATATGTGTAAATAGTTTAATTTGGTATTTGCTGAATATGTAAGACGATGGTTACATCTGAGCTGGAAAAAAGCATTACAAACCAATCAATGGAGCAATTAAATTAGTGCAATACTTGTCTTTTCAGTGAATAAGGACAATAGGAGAAATTCTTCATAGCTGTGGGATCATATCAAGAATACATTTTTTTCAAAAGGGAATGGAAGATAAAGGCTACATAATGAAAGCTACAACTGCTGAGACAGAATGTGTAGGAACACAGAACAAATACCAGGCTCCAGGATTGCTGGTCCAGTAATTTCTGTAGTTGCAAGAGGATATTCTTTGCTATTCAAAAACTGGTGGGTAATTGTCCATGCAATTCTTATCCTCCAGAACAGACACTGAACAACTAAAGTGCCAGTTGTGGCAAACTACACATTTAGGAAATAGGGTCTGTTTAGTGTCCTGCTGTGTGCCATTTTCCTGGCATACAAACAATCATTCTGTCCAGTAGGAGAATTGAGGAGAACCGAGAAGCACAGTTTAGCAGAATAGTATTTCCTCCCATGTTTTAATGGGGATATCTTTCAGCTCCCAGCCAGCTAGGATAAAGAGTAACACATATTCAATCCCATGGAAAATAATCTCCTTGATAGCTAAATGTCTATGGAGATTCTTGGTCATCCAGGTTATGGTTGTGCCAAAGATTTTTTTTCAAAAAGCAACTGGGCTTTGTTTTTCCTTGAAGACATTTTGCTTCTCATCCAAGAAGCTCTCTTCAGTTCTTTCTCTCATCAACTGACTCATTTTGAAATCTCTTCTCTTCTATTGCTTCTCTCCATGGGGCTACTCTTGAAGACTTACCTTGGTGTGCCCATCAGTGATGGGATTCAAATTTTTTTACTACCGGTTCTGTGGGCATGGCTTGTTGGGCGTGGCAGGGGAAAGATACTGTAAAATCTCCAGTCAGAGGTGGTTTTTGCCGATTCTCTGAACTACTCAAAATTCCACTACCAGTTCTCCAGAACTGGACAGAACCTGCTGAATATCACCTCTGGTGCCCATATAACACCTGTTTTGTGAGTTGCACCTGCTACTATAAAGTTTCTGGGTGCAATTCAAAATGCTGATTGTCACCAATATGATATAGGATCTGACTAGTTGACTGTCTTTCTCCCAGTGTTCCAATAGCTAAGGGGCTTCCACAAAGAAGATGGTCTCAACCTATTCTCCAAAGCATCTGAAGGTGGACTAAGAAGCAATGAATGGAAATTAATCAAGGAGAGAACCAACCTAGAAATAAGGAGAAATTTTCTGACAATGAGAACAATTAATTAGTGGAATTAGTTTCAGAAGTGATGGGTCCAAATGGAGCTGCTCATATGCATGGAACCATCCCCTTCCCCTGTCTGGCTACTCTGCAAAGCCAGAAAGGTTGAGAACTTTGGACTAGAAGTCCTCCAAGGGCCCTTCCAACTCTGTTATTATGTCATTATGCTTGTCCTCATCGTCAT
The DNA here is from genome assembly GCA_004320025.1 of Laticauda laticaudata. NCBI lineage: Eukaryota > Metazoa > Chordata > Lepidosauria > Squamata > Elapidae > Laticauda > Laticauda laticaudata. The sequence continues at coordinate 14,684 of BHFT01011643.1, forward strand.
CACCATCACCATTATAATCATCTCTTTGAGTATTCTTTTGTCTCAAAGGATTCTCCCATCTCTCAGAACATCACTCTTTCTTCACTGGCATGATCAGGAGACTGTGTACCCACTATGTGTACCCAATAGTGTAGCCACTATTGAGATTTAAAAAATACAGTCAACCTGATGACCATGAAATTGTCTCTTTTGATTGCCTGAAAGTGTTCCCCCCCTTTTTTTTAACTGCAAATACCATCTCTTTTCCTTCACTCTCTTGAAATACAAACAAATCAAATGTAAGCCTGGCTGGCAGGTTAAGATGATTGTGCGATAATTTTGTGCTTTGATGAGGAAAAAAAATCAATCAGTATTATTTGGGGACAAATGGAATTAAGTGACTGTGAAAAGACATTTGTTTGGAAAATGTATGAATAGGTTTCTCAGCATGCTAAAAGAGATGTTCCACTAATCCCTTGAGCTGTAATTTTCAAATTTCCACATTTTGAGCAATCAGAAAAACAGGATTTCTTGTAGTGACTGCTGAAGATTTATCTGTGTTAAAGTCTCTCTCTCTCCCTCCCTCCCCTTGTGGGTATATCTATGCACATTCAGTATACCTGTAGAGGAACAGACTGTTGTTTTTGTGCTACACTTTAAGTTATATATTCTATTACTGTTGAAAACAGTTATTGAACCTTCTGCAATTTCTAAAATGAATTTTAATTAAACTATTCGTAGATCTCTTGCATTAGATTAGATATATGCAATGCATTGATTAAATGATTGATTGTAATTCATGCTAGATGATTTTTGTGTTTAATACTCTTTTGTGGTTAATTCCCACCAAAACAGTTTGTTTTGTCTGAAAATTCTACTTCATCCCTTTGATATTATGGAATTCAATTTTATCTTTCTGTTCCCATAACAAGGCATATATAGCTTTTCACCACTCATTTCATTCTTAAAACAGCCCAATGTCGTGAGCTAGGTTAATCAATAGCCGTGATCTTCATATTAAGTAGTAAGTTTAGCAACAGATAAAGGTGAGTTGTTCCTTTGTTGTTCTAGTTCATATTTAAGCATCAACTATTATGTATACTTGTTCTCCAATGAAGAGACATTTGCTGTATCAAAGCACATCATATTTGATTGTAGGAAGTTTGAACAACCATGCAAAGGCAGCAAATTTAGTTTTCTGTATCTCTTTTTGCCATCTTGTGGTCCTCTGATTTTTTACAACCCAAGTGTGATTAACCTAGGTTTTTTTTCTGAACTCACTGAAACAAATGTAGGAAGTGGCTTTGTGAAACTGATGTTTATATTTTTGTTACAGCAGTACAATAACCATTTTGACCTGTTGATAACTAAGGGAGCAATGTTCTGTATTATCTAAAGAGCTGCATGTTTTTCCTCTTCTTTCTCCTTGATTATATGCAATGATATAACCAGCTTACTTATAGAAAAAGACAAGTTTGCTCTCTACTGAAATATATATGTATTTCAGTAGAGAGCAAACTTGTCTTTTTCTATAGGTAAGTTGGCTATACCATTGCATATAATGTGTGTGTGTGTGTGTATGTGTGTCTGTGTAAAGATAGACTGGCAATATATATTATTGGTCTTGACTGGAAGCAAAAGACAGAAAACATTGGACTTAATCCAGGTTCAGTAATATCTCTGGATATCTTACCACTGACTTAAAAAAAAAGAAGATGGATTATACTTAGTATTTCTGAAAATGGAAATGTTCTCTCTTTTGAGTTTTTATTTCTGAATGGCTTTAGGAATCATTAACCTCATTAACACACATATAGAGTATGTGTGTGTGTGTGTGTGTGTGTGTGTGTCTCTGTGTGTGTGTGTGTGAGTGAGAGAGAGAGAGAGAGAGAGAGAGAATGCATTTATTTTCTTGATCAGTTATAAATAAATACATTTTCTTGATAAATTTATATATATAAATAAAATTTCTTGATCAGTTATAAATAAAATAAGATGCCTAATTTAGAATGGTTACAAAATTAAAGCTGAAGCCTCATACAACACATCTGATTAATTATATATTTGATGTCCTTATTTAATGGATCATGCATGACCTCTGGGGTAGTAATATCAGGCTTCTAGAGCAATAAACTATTGCTGCACATACAACTTTAAGGACCTGTCACATAGGCCGACGGATGCAAAAAGTATGTAAAAAGGACACAGCGGGCGAGAAAATTTTCCACCAATTGTTATCCGCTCTCAAAAGTGCCCCAAATTTTCATAAACAGAGCAGAAAACAACGGAAAGGAACGGACGGGGAGAGGACGTAGCGAGGATGTAAAGTGGATGCTCCACAGAAGCCTAGCGGATGG
>BHFT01011644.1:0-15975 GCA_004320025.1 Laticauda laticaudata
CCGCTCTGCTTATGCAAATTCGGGGCACTTTTGAGAGCGGATAACAACGGATGGAACATTTTCTCGTCCACTGTGTCATTTTTACAAACGTTTTGCATCCGTCGGCCAATGTGACAGGCCCTTAAAAGAGCCATGGTTGTGCAGTGGTTAGAATGCAGTATTGCAGGCTAATTCTGCTGACTGCCAGGAATTGGATGGCTCAAGATTGACTCATCTTTCCATCCATCTGAAATTGGTAAAATGAGGACCCAGATTATTGGTGGCAATATTCTGACTCTGTAAACCTCTTAGAGACAGCTGTAAAGCACTGTGAAGTGGTATATAAGTCTGAGGGCTATTGCTAAAAGTCATTTCTTCAGTGAGATATTCTGTATTTCTTTTTAAATTAAAGCTATTATTGATAAATGATAGAGTTACACATGGAGTGGAAAATGCAGATAGACTGGTTTCAGGAAAGACAGATAATCAGACAGTTAAAAGAAGATGAACAGGAAAGAGAATGAAAGAATACCAAAAAAATGCTTATAATTTGCTTCATGGATACAGAATGGCCCTTGATCATGCAGATCATGCTGGAATATCAAGGAACATATTAAGGCTCATGATTGTGTCAGAACACCTGAACATTACTCTGAAAAAGTTACAATGAACAATAAGCTATTTAAACTGAGTTTGAAAAATCAGAATTCTTTGTAGTAAGGAAAGGAGTATGACCAGGATGTATACTGGCCCAAAACAGTAAACATATTGTAAGAATGATAGTCATGGGGCTAGAAAAGTTGACAGCTGGACTTAAAATTGGAGGTCAAAATACTGACAGTTTGAAATATGCAAACAATATTATTTTTCTAGCTGAAAATAAAGACCTTAAATAGCTTATTGTGAAATAAAAATGAAAAATAAAAAATCCACCTTAATGTTAAACATAGGAATACAAAGGTAATATTGTGCATGCTTAGTGAATTTAAAGTTAACACTGAAAAAGTGAAAGTGGTAGATATTTGTTTTCTTGAACTCAAGAATAGATAAAATGGACAGTAAACTATAGAAGGAAGTAGAATATAGATACAATCATGAAGGATAAAGACATTTCAGTAGAGTAAAAATTTAAAGGGTTATAGCAGTGGATTTTTCAATAGTAATTTATTGCTGTGAAATCTGACATTGAGAAAGAGTGACAGCAAGAACATTTGAAGCCTTTGATTTATAGATTTGAAACACTAGCTATAGTTAGTGGTAGCATGGGCTATCAGAGAATCAGTTAATCAATCCTGCATGAGCAAGACAGACTGCTCTCCAACAAAGTGATGATCAGCAAAAAGAAAATGATGGCATCTTGATGGCATGTACAATACAGGTTAAAAAGGATGGGCTAGTGTTATTAATATTGTGTTTGCAGGAAATGGAACAAATAGGATGGATGGATGGCAAGAAGTTAGTGGAGTATACTTGGAAAAGCTACAAGATAGATGGTGAGCATTTCTCACATCATCAACAGGTATTGAATCTGATTCAAAACTACCAATGTTAGTCCTCCTCAATCTATTTCATTCACCATACTGAGTGGGAATTTCTAGATTATGGAAAGTAGATATGCACAAACAGCTATAAAGACCATTCAGAAACAACAACAAGTGGACAATGCATGATTTGGACAGTGATTGGCATTCCTCAATATATCCATATGATCCCCTAACTCTGCAGGTTGCACTGTTTACCAACTGACATTTCAAGATGCTGGTTATTTCCTACAAAGCACTTCGTGATTATTTGAGGAATCACCTTGTTCTTGTTATTTCTGTGCCCTGATGAGATGAGGCAAATTACACATGATTTGGTTTCCATAAACTAACACCAGGGAATTGTGATTCTTCTGCCTTGGCACCTGCCTTCAGAAACCATATGCTCTAGAAATCCAGGTGGCCCTTACCATGGGGATGTTGAGGAAGCTATTAAAGACTTGATATTCTCCCAAGCTTTGAGTGTAGAGTGACATTTGAGCCTCTGTTGGATGGATTTTTGTTTCTTTGTTCATGGTTGTCTTTGTGTCATCATTTTTTCTCTCTGTTTTTTTCTAAGAAAAAACACTATCTAGTGTTAGTAGGAGTCAGATATCCCTTTACTTGTATAATCAAATAAAATATGTATGGAGATTCTCAGTCATCCAGGTCATGAAGACTGGACTTTCTGGTTTTTCTTTGAAGATGTTTCACTTCTCATCCAACAGACTGAAGCTAAAGAAGCTTCTTGGATAAGAAGCAAATGTCTTCAAAGAAAAACCAGAAAGTCCAGTTACCTCTTGAAAAAGCACCTTTGGGAGAATCAAATAAAATATTTTTTAAAAAATAATATGCATGATATTTTATTCTAAAAAGTAGTCTAGAGGCAGAAAAACATTTTCCATGTAAAATTTTTCAAATACAATTCATAGCATCTCAGGTGGATTGAGGAGTTCCCCCTTCTGAAGTTATGGAAAGTTACTTCTAATCTACAGCGAGGTAGACAAAAACTGTTTCAATTTGGGGTAGATTCTTAGGTTCATAACAGCAATGGGGAAAAACTTCAGCACTATTTTTAGAATATTTTTAAATGGACAGAGTGAGAAAGCTTGCAACATATGCTTTTAACCATTGAAATCGTTTTATTTAAATCAACATTTGTCAATTTTTCCCCCCTTCAGGATTGTAGCTCCCAAAATTCCCAGTCAACATAACTACTGAGAATTCTGAATGCTGAAATCCACATATGTGGAGGAGGCTGATTTAGAACAACTTTTTCCAGGCTGGTGTCTTTCAATTATATCAGCCTTTAGTTTTCATCATCTCTAGATAGCACATCCAGTTGTGATACATTTTAAAGGTGCTTGAAGCTGAAATTTGGTCCTTCTAAGTATCAGTTTGAAGAAAAATTGAGGTAAATATTGTAAGATTTTCCTAGGCTGGAGTAATCAAAAAGAAAGAAAAAACCCTAACAATACCCCATAATGTTTTGCTATATATAACATCATGAAATGCAGGAAGGGATGCGTAGAGTTCTACTGCAGTGTTATGGTGACCATTAATCTTGTTTTGTTTCCTGTTTTGTAGGTGACTTTCCCTCCCACAAATTTATGTTGTTGACCACAGAAATTAAATCCAGTTTCTACTTCAAGTGCAATTTATTATTTATCTGCTCTACTTTCTTTACAAATACAATGGCTATCTGGTCGTTCTTTTTTAATCATCTTTGCTCTTTCAGTTCCCAGATTTTAAAGATTGTGGACCATTATGTAACAGATGGTCTGACAGACCTTCAAGTTTGGCGCAGAAAATAGTAGCAGTGGTGTAAGTAATCAGAAAATAGACGCTCATGAATTTTAACTCTCTTCTAAACAAAAGAATTCAAGGGGGCAAGCACTGATCTATCGGTTGCCGAAGTAATTAAAAGACTTAGATGGCACTCTTGGACATAGCATCTTTTCACTGTTACAGGCTGTTTAGACTGGATTAGCCTTGTTCATGGCCCACTCATTTATATATGAATAGCACTAGAACAAAACAAGAAGCTAGTCTTATTCCAGAAATTGATACATTCCAACAAGCATCAATCAAGGTTCTTCTTTTAGCTTCAGATGAAAACTACAGCATGATATCATGACAGAACATATCAAAACAAAAAGATTCACAATTTTCATTTTCAGTTTTAAAATGAAACTGATATTGCTCAAGGAAAGGTAAACTATTGGATTAAGTGTTTATAGGTTCCAACAGCTGAAATAATAAAGCCAGCAAAGTTTGGTTGGTTGGTGTAACTATTAACTATTCAGGAATAATTTTTGAATTTCAAAAATATTCTGTAATATTATTTAGAAACTTTTACAAATATTCTTTCCTTTTCAAGACTATTAATATTTTTCCAGTCACATAATAGATAACTGTTTGACTTTTTATTGATCTTTACAAAGAGGTTTTAAATTGGAATAGGGCAATTTTCATTGTTGTTATTAGTCAGTGTGGTGTTCTTCAGCTATGTTAGACTATAAATAAATGAAAAATCTGGGAACCAAGAAGATAAAGTTACATTACTATAACTCTATCCACAATATGTTATGCAGAATCAACTATACAGGATAATTCTTTAAAACCTCCACAATTAATGCAAATTCCTTCTTGGACCAAAAGTCCCTTCTCATGCCTTAATCAGTTTCTATGTGGATTATTACAATGTGTGTTATATGGAGTTGCCCTTGAAAAACATTCAAAATCTGCAATTGCACCAGAATGAGGTTGCTTTACATACCTAATACCTCTGTTGGACAAGTTGTGTTAGTTAACCCAAACATGCTTTTTCAGGAGGCAACTGGACTTTCTTGTTTTTTCTTTGAAGACATTTTGCTTCTCATCCAAAAAGCTTCTTCAGCTCTGACTGGATGGTGGGGAATGGAAGGATTTATATTCCTTGCAGACAGCTGGTCAATTGCATTTTTTTAGAGAGTTGTTGAAGCCACTTGGAGGTTTATCTGTGTCCTCAGGGTCACCTAAGTAGTGCAAATAAATGTGGAGTCTTCTTGACTGCAGGATGTTTTCCTGGTATGTGTCCATTCACTGTTGAAGACAGGCACAGGCTGTTGGGGATGGGTTTATGTTGTTTGCATCTCAAACTGAAGTGCAAATGGTTTCTGTAGTCTGCAATTTTTCTGGAAATCTGTTCATTAGTTCATTAGCAAGCAAAAAGAGCTGTGGTGGCCCAGTGGTTAGAATGCAGTATTGCAGACTAACTTTGCTCTCATTGCCAGGAATTTGATTTCTTCATATCAAACCAGCTCAAGGTTGACTCAGCCTTCCATCCTTCCAAGGTCAATAAAATGAGGATGCAGATTGTTGGGGACAATATGTTGATTCTGTAAACCTCTCAGAAAGGTCTGTAAAGTATTGAGAACCAATATATAAGCCTAAGTGCTATTGCTATAATTCAAGGGGCTAGTAGTTACCTTGAAACTTTTTAGGGCCTGGCTATTTAAGAGACTACTTTTCCACATTGTTTCTGCTCATCCAGTAAAATCCAATAAAATGGGTGTGTTGCAATTCCCATCTTTAAGAGTCTAGGCCAACTTGGCATGGCCAACTCGCCATGGCCATCTCACTGTGGGACAACTCAGTGCAGGATAAGAGTTACACTAATATCCAAGACATGGTGGAAGAGTTAAACTAATATCCAAGAAATGGTAGAATAGAATCGTTAAAGAAAGGACACAAAAGGAGGGACAGAATAAAATGCAAATGACAAAAATTAAAATATTTTAATTACTTTTATTTTAAATACTTAAATTGAATTGTTGAATTATTCCACAGTGAGTTGTTTGATGGAAAGCTGGCCGTACTGAGTTGGTCACGTCAAGTTAGCTGCACTGAGTTGTCCCATTCCACATCTTTAAAGCAATGCCATCTCGTGGGACCCAGAAAAAATATGCTACTTACACTTTGGCCCCTGCCTTCTGGTACAGTATCCTCCTGAAGATTCAAGTAACTGCAACCTTATTTTTCTTTAAATGAGACTTGCCTTTTCTCCCAAGTTCTGGATTAGGTGGAATCTGTGTTTTTTGAGCTTAACTGTTAATGTATTGGAGTATGCTCAGTGGTGGGCTGCTGCCGGTTCACACTGGTTTGCCTGTACTGGTAGTTCTGACCACTGGCTGGGCTCACCCACCTCCCCCGGTGCTGTCCTGTCCTATATATCTCATTCTCTGGCTTGCTCGCCCCACCCACACAGCCCAGCTGATTGTCGTGCCTTGCCTGCTCTACTCACAGTGGCTGCCACATGCATGAAATAGCTGTGTGTTTTCAGCCAGGCATTGCATGCTCACATTTTCAGTTCTGCACTAGGTGAACCAGTTGTTACATTAGGTGCAGCCCATACTGGGTATGCTGATCCCTAAAGCTATGAATATGAAAGATGTTTGGCTTTGATCATATAGTCTTACTTGCCCCTTTTATTTTTACTCTTCTCTCCTCTCCCCAGCACTCTGTGGATGACCCATGCTCAGAAAGCATGTTAAAAACAAATATACTTCTTTAATGGCTAATAAGTGATCTTGTGTCAAAGAATGAGTTTTGTTGAGAGCCTATTCTCTCTCTTGACTGATCTAGAAAAAATCCAAAAGAGCACTTATTTACTATATTATCTTTGTAAAGACTTGGGATTAACTGAAGAGCGCTTTTTAGTGATGCCATCACTGAATAATTTCCAGGTTTCAGTTATCACTAACTGGCCCTTCTTGGTTGGTAGATTTCAATCAAGTTATGAAATTCTTCCCACCAATACTTTTCTGCCTTTTAATTAATTAACCAATTACATTAAATTAAGGCAATTAATCAATTAACAGCTTTTTTCATATCACAGCATGACAAGTAAAGAGTGATTAATTCTCCATTTTGGCAGTTTTAAATGTTGCATCTGTACAGAATATTACTTATTGTTTGCCTCTTTTACAGTAATGAATAGGATAAAAAGTATTAAAAATATGTTAAGGTTCTGCTAAATAAAATTAAACAGGCAAACTTTTAAAAAATGTTCTGATAATTTTGTTTGTGGAGATACATAAGGTTACCCACCTTCCAGGTCATTTTTATCAGCTGTCCTATGTGAGAATTGTCTGAGGGCAGATAAATGCAAGAATCAAATTCTTATGAGATCACTGGGACAATAATAGACTGGTCACTGGGGAGAAATTGTCAGAGTTGGCCCACTAGGTTGGATAACAAGAGAGACACTCTTCTTGGCTTCCTACTGCTGGGACCCAGTCCATCTGCTGACCATATGTTGAACAACTATCAAAGACTCCACAGACACTGGAATGTTACACATCAAATCTACTTTAGTTTCTCTGAAATGTCATAGAAACACTACTGTTCTAAATTCCTCTTTCAAAAAGGGATTTTTATACTTGGAGTTTAAGACTTGCCTCAGAGTACTGATATACATAAGACATTGTATTTTTATAGAATATTTTGGATTTAAATTTGGAAACATTAAGCCTATTATGCACTATACTTTTACCAGATAATTTTAATTATTTTATTGGTGAATTTTAAAAAGTGGATATGAATGTACTTGTAGTAGCAATAATATAAAGGACAGATATATTTCAGTGTCTTATATACATGTGTGTGTTAGTGTGCATGATGCATACAAAAAAGTGAAGAAAAAGTGCATCAGGCAAATAGCTAAAAATGAAAACCAGTTCAAGATTCAGTTTGAGATAAGACCTAAAATGTCAGATATATATTTTGGAAAATATTGCTGATCAACAGTCTTACAAGTCACTAAAAGTAGTGGATGGGGAGTATTTTAGTTAAATGTATTTCATCTTCATTATCATTTTCAGTCAGTCAAAGGGAAGGAAGGGATTTCTGCAAATTGAATTCAGTTTCAAATGATTATTCCCATAAATCCATCAGCTAAAAACAAAACAAAACCTAAACTTAATGGTTTATGCATTAATTCTGTTTTCCAGTTGAGTAATGGTGAAACTATATAACCTAAGTATTGGCTCATAATAGTTTAAATAAGCTAGAGCATAAATATTTGCTCCAAGTAAAAAAAAACTACTACTCACACAGCTTTACACCATCTATAAAAATGAAAAAAATTGCGATCTTGAATTAATTATGGAACTCATTGGTCCAATATGCACTGGCTCCAGGCTTTACTGATTTTATTAAAAAGGTTAGACATTTGATGAGAAACAATATGAATATTTTAGCGAAGAAACCACCTAAAGAAATATAATTCTTTATCGTATGTCATTGACATTAAACAATGATTTTGTTTTTAGACTTAGCTGCCAATAGAATTTTCCAATCTGGTTTCCAGTCTGAAGCAAAGGGGAGTGGTTTTATCCAGTAAATGCTAACCTAGATAATTATGAAGTATTCTAATTGGTTACTCCAACTCCATCATTCTCAATATTCCCTAATCAAGTTCACTGGGCATATTCTAAATCAGTGTTTTACAACCTTGGCAACTTTCATATACTTTAACTTCCAGATTTCTGAGTACTGGAAGTCCACATATATGAAATTTGCCAAGGGACTAAAAAAAAAAAAAAAGGAACCTTACTTGGGCCCTGAAATCCTACAGTCTAGGTATGACATGGTTCTCTGCAGAGAGAATGAAATACCACCATGGAAAGGCTCACTGTAACAGCATTGCCAAAAAGGCATTAAGAGTTATAAATCTAATCTTACGAAGTTTCTCCTTTAGAAATGTTGAATTGCTAACTAGGACATGCAAAACCTTTGCTAGACCAATACTTGAATACAGCTCATCTGTCTGGAATCTGCACTGTATATCGGACATTAATACAATTGAAATACAANCAAACTTAATGTAAACCGCTCCAAACTTGATTGCAGAAAGTATGACTTCAGCAACAGAGTGGTCAATGCCTGGAATGCACTCCCTTACTCTGTTGTTACATCCTCTAACCACCACTCCTGTAACCTTAAACTATCCACTATTGACCTCATCCCATTCCTAAGAGGTCTGTAAGGGCGTGCATAAGCGCACAATTGTGCCTACTGTCCCTGTCCTATTGTCCCCATTTATTCATACCTATTTCCTGCATTCATACTCATGTTTATTCTTACACCTATTATCTTGTAAGCGATTGACAAATCAAATAAATAAAAATAAAAAATAAAAATAAAAGGACAACTAATTTGAAAACATCTGCTGCTGATGTCTCCTCAACATAATTTGTCCCTCCAGCATTCTCCAGTTTATCACTTTGGTTTTTAATAAATGCTACCTATAGATTTCTCTTCCCCTTCATGATCTGGATTCCAATACATCTGCACAAAAGCACAAATTGAGTGAAACACCCACTTCTCCCTGTTTCACATGTTTATTATTTGTACACTGTGATTCTTAACATGGAAGAGGGTTATATGCTTTTTAGAATTGACATTTGGGCAATAAAATTAATTGGGTTTCTATGCAACTTATGCAGTGCTTAAAAAGATTAATCATTCAATCAAAGCAAGGAAATACATGCTCTCCATATTATAAGAGTTTCAGTGTAGCTGCCTACACATATATCCTAGGAAAAATTCAGATGTAGAACTTAAATAATTGAAGAAGTGGTTTCTGATAGTGAACTATTTCTGTTTTAAGTATATTTTAACAACCAGTTATAAACCCCCCCCACACACACACAAATTTCCAGGCTTGTTTCCAGGAAAAGTGGCACTGTCCAAATATAGTATTTTTGAATGCACAAAAGAGGCCACAGACTATTGGCTGATGCTCAAACTGTGGAGAAGATGCAAGCCTGAACTTGCTTGGAGCTGAATACTGTTATCTTGTCAGTAGACACTGCCTTCAGTCTCTATCTGTTTGGCCACTCTAATTAACGATCTTTTAACTGGACTGTCAGTCCTGTTTAAACCTGAGTGTTGCCAGTTGCTTCCTTCATCGGGCCAACCAATGGGAACCAGGCAAGTCATTCAAGCCCCTCACTGTCCCAGTGACTCTGAGCCTATAGCAGCCCAGTTTAATAGGGCATTCAGAGCTCATTAGGGAGAAAACACATCAAGAGTGACCGCTCCACTACCACACATTGCCACTAATAGCCTTAGTGAACAGAATTGTTTCTGTTTCTGCTCACTTGTTCAGTCTTTTCAGTGTCAACAAGTGGTCATGTCGGCAGGAGCTCACCATTCGGCCCAGCAGTTTTATCCGTTGCTCTTCTGAGCCAGACTTGTGTCCTCTAGCATTGTTTGGCCTACAATGAAGCATGAGCAATTACAAAGGCATCACAGCCATTCATCATCAGCTCACGCATTCGCCCGGCAATATTGGCTGCCAAACCTTCAGCCCATCGGGTTGGCACAGAGAATGAGTGCCCATAAAATACAAATCATTTCATAGATTAACCCCTCCCCCAACACGCCTCATCTCCAGAACTAGAACAATTGGAAAATCATGATTGATATGAAAATTAAATTGGATAAGGGAGTGGTTACAACTCTTTCTCACACACAGAGGCACAAGCACATTGTACAAAGAAGTTGGAAGTAGAGATTGTAGTACGCCATCTTGGGTGTGTGAGTTTATTTTACAGGATTTTGAATTATAAAATTCAACATGACCAACAAGGAACAGTTAACTCTCTCCCACTGAACGCAGTTGGAATTTGAGGTGCAGGTTGTGCTCTATTGGTAAAATGATTGCCCTTCCCCAAAATAGCTAACAACATATTCTTGCACATGGACTAAAAGTAAAAGCAAGACTCACACTCAAATCGATGTGTATTGAATTAAAGCTTTATTTATTGTATCCACATTTGTGAATGAGTATGCAATCTGCAAACATTTCTTTTGAAATAAGAAATAAGAATCTCTGTAATAAGGGGAGGTAACTGTCTGCAGGTCAGCATGTATAGGAAATTGATCCAATGTATGACAGTAATAAATGAAAGTATTTCTAAATAAAATATATATTTCTAACATATGTTATAGGAGACAGCAAGCATTCTTTCTTTTATGATTCTGCTTGCCTTGTTGCAAATGAAACATATTAAAATATTCTTAAAATTATTTTCAGATTAATTGATGGTGAGACTTCTTTTGATAAAGGAAGTTTTTCAGTTCGTGCAAATTAATAATCAATGGAGTGTTGTGGATCTATATATGCTAGTAAGTGATACTTTTTTTAAAAATAGTGATTCCTGGAAAATAGTGACACTATCCCATCTCATAGTACCAAATATTATATCTGCCACATTCAAAGTTACATTTAAATACATATTATGGGGCAAATATCCTTAACCAGAACTCTGAATTCTATACTTTAATTATAGATATATCTGAAGTGCATCTTGACTCTTCCTGAGCAAAATGAAACTGAGGAAACTAAAGTTATTCTACCTTTGTCCCTTTTTGTTCCAACTGCATTTGTTTTCTATTGCAAATAATAGAAGGGAAATTATTCGTCATAATTATACTGTCCTTTATTGCAGTAGCGTTGGAAGAACTGGAGGGGAGGACAACTAAAGACAACTGCAGCAGAGACAAGAGCTGGCAAGAACACTGGCTCTTTGATAATTCCTCTCTGGATAAGAAGAGGTCTTACAAGTGCTCCAGATGGTTGCTCCTGGTGAGGAGACTTTGAGGCAGCGGTCTCTGGTGGGTTTAGAGCTCTGGGAGAAAAGGGAACAAAAATGCAGTTGGGCTCTTTTGAAAGGACCCTAAGTTTGCATCAGTGGTGGGATTCAAAAATTTTTAGTTCCGGTTCTGTGGGCATGGCTAGGTGGCATGGTGTGGTGGACATGGTAGGGGAAGGATACTGCAAAATCTCCATTCCCTCTCCTGCACACTAACCTGCTTTCCAGCTCTGTTCTCCTCTGCAGGGCAATAAAAGAAGACCCAGCCAAACAGCTGGGACTTGGGAGGTAGTGAATAGATGGGGGTGGGGCCAGTTAGAGGTGGTATTTGCCGGTTCTCCGAACTACAAAATTTCCTCTACTGGTTCTCCAAAATTGCTCAGAACCTGCTGAATACCACCTCTGGTTTTCATACTTCCTTTTCAATCACTTTTGGAAATTGCTTGTTTACTGGTTTTCAGCTATTAGAACTCTTTGGATTGACAAATCTGAACACAATGGGAGAGTTTCTTTCAATTGTTCATCATCTATTCAAGATTTTGATGGCACCAGTTACATGATCAAAATTCAGGCACTTGGTAGCCTGCCCAAACTTAAGACTTCAGGGGCAATTTAACCACCCCTGCACACCTATCTCCCCCTTCCCCCTCTCTGCCTTTTTGGCTGCCTTGCAGAGCAACAAGCAGCCCAAAAACTGTACTCTGGCTCTGTGGCTGCTTGCCTCAACAGGAACAATAAAACATTCCTTCACTCTTCAGCAAGTATTTATTTGACCAGCTGCCTTTTCTCCCGGTTTCCTTCTTTTCACCTTTTGTACCCATTGCCTTGCTGTCTTTGTTGTGTCCTTTTCAGACTTAGTTCTCTGGCAAATGTTTCCCACATGTGGCTAAAGCTTCACTAAAACTTCACTTCAGAAAGATTTGCAAACACAGTGCAACTAACTAAAGTTACCTGAACCTTTTCTCTCCCCCCCCCCTTCCCTTCCTCCCTCCCAGAAGTTGGTACAGCAGTTCTGACCAGTTCTGGAGAACCAGTAGTGGAAATTTTGAGTAGTTTGGTAAAAATGGCAAATACACCTCTTGACTGGAGATTTTACAGTATCCTTCCCCTGTCACGCCCACAAAACCATGCCCATGGGTTTTTTCCAATTCAATGTTCTCCCTTTGGCTTACAGGAGGCCCCAGCCGTATTCATGCAGATGATCAATCAGGTGTTACATGAACATTTATACATTTATATACAGGAGGGTTCTGGTTTACCTTGATGACATCCTTATCTACATGGAAACTCTGGATGAGCATGTGAACTAGTGCAGTCAGTTCTACAGAAACTGCGAGCCGCTAAGTTGTATGCTAAACTGTCCAAATGTAAATTCCATCAAGAGAAAATAGACTATTTGGGTATCGCATTTCACCTGAGGGCATATGAAATGGATCCAGAGAAAGTGCATGCCATATTGGAATGGCTCCCCCATGCACCAGGAAACAACTTCAGAGCTTCTTGGGATTCGCACATTTTTACCGGCATTTATCCCGGCTTTTGCTAAAATATCAATGCCCCTCCATCCATTCTCTATAAAAGACTAAAGGGAGAGGCTGAAGCCATAGAGGCCTAGCCAGCCATCTGAGTTGGCTTCCATTAGGTGCCAAGGCCAACTCGTTAGCTGCAAATCAAGTCTAAGCACTTCTGACATAGAGCGTCCTCTTCATGATCCAACGACTGTGAGTGATGTGGCCTTGAGGAGCTGAGTGTTACTCAAATCTCATGGAAGTGCGCTACAGCCTTGGGTATACCCCCCGTAAACTATCTGAAACCTGAAAGAAGGTGGGCCATCTGGGAGAGGCTTTTGCAGTTCGGTTGGGCCTTACTGACTTGGAGACATTTCCTGGAAGGAGCAAAACATCCATTCGAGGTATGGACTAATCATAAAAATTGGAGGCACTAAAAACGCCTCAGAAGCGCCCCTAACAAGTTCGCTGGGCCCAGTACTTCAAGTCGGTTCAATTTCTCACTGAAGTACATTCCAGGGGGGAGGAACTTCATGGCGATGCTCTCTCTAGACTACCCCCAATATAATATGTTTCACCAGGAAGTGATACACCGATTGTTTTTGACACAAAACATCTAGCCGCTCCAGTGATCACTAGAGCCCAGAAGAAGAAACAAGAAGGGATTTATTGAATGACTTGACTGCACAACTAAAAACCCTAAAACTTGTGATTGGTTCTCTGGCTCATTTGAATGACTATACGGTTAGAGATGGTTTGGCTTGGTGGGAACCAAAGTTGTATGTGCCACAGATGCTGAGGGCCAAATACTACAACAAGCCCATGATTTCTAAAGCAGCTGGCCATTTTGGATTTGTGAAAATCTTACACCTGTTAAGCGCAATTCTGGTGGCCTACTTTTGAAGAAGGACATTGAAGCTTATGTAGCTAGTTGTCCAATTTGTGCATGCAAAGAGACCCCTCCTGGTAAGCCAGCAGGGTTGTTACAAATGTGGCTTGACCAACGGCTCCTGGAGGGAAATCTCTATGGACTTTATAGTAGAACTGCCCAAAAGCAGCGGAAAACGGTTATTTGGGTTGACCAATTTGTTTTCCAAACAAGTACATTGCATACCTTGTTCCAAGATTCCATCTACAAAGACGTTGGCTAAACTATTTATTTCACATGTCTATCGATTACATGGCGTTCCTGAACGCATAGTCTCTGACAGAGGGGTTCAATTTACCTCACATTTTTGGAAGGAGTTCCTGTGAATTGATAGGCTCTGCCCAGGGCTTAAGCTCCGCCACCACCCAAACCAATGGGGCCTGTGAGAAGACTAACGCAGTGTTAGAGCAGTATCTTAGATGTTATATAAATTATCAACAAGACAATTTGGTCTGCACCTATTGCCATTTGCTGAAGTGGCATATAACAACACCATACATAGTATACTGGATTTACTCCATTTAAAAGTAGCTTCGGGACAAGATTCTGTACCCATACCTGAACTTCCTCATGAAAAGCCTAACATCCAGTCATTGGATGAATGGATAACTCAGCCTCCAACTTAACTGGCCAGTAACACGTAAAGCATAGATGAGGCCATCACAGCTCATAAGAAGTTTATGTTAATACATAAACTCATAAGAAGTTTATGTTAATACCACTTTTATAATGTCTTGGTAAGGCCAGTACTTGGAATACTGTATTCAGTTTTGGTTGCAAAAAGGATGTTGAGACCTAGAAAAGAGTGCAGAGAAGAGGCAACAAAGATGATTAGGGGACTGGAGGCCTAAAACTTATGAAGAACGTTTGCAGGAACTGGGTAATGTCTAGTCTGAATGAAAAGGAGGACTAGGGGAGACATAATAGCAGTGTTCCAATATCTGAGGGGCTGCCACAAAGAAGAGGGAGTCAAACTATTTTTCAAAGTACCTGAGGGCAGGGCAAGAAGCAATGGGTAGAACTAACCAAGGAGAACTTAGAACTAAGGAGAAATTTCTCGACAGTTAGAACAATTAATCAGTGGAACAACTTGCCTCCAGAGGTTGTGAATGCTCCAACACTGGAAGTTTTAAAAAAGATGTTGGATTACCATTTGCCTGAAGTGGAATAGTGTTTTCTGCCTTATTCTATTCTTCTATTCTATTCCATTCCATTCTAGTATCTAACCTTCTCTTGGTTTCACTAGGTAAACCAGATAGGAATCACAATCAGATGAGCTAATTCTACTTTATTGTAAAGCTACACTGACAGAATCTTGCAAGTCTGAAAGTATAACTTTCCCTGCCCACCCAAGTGAGGGCTATCCTGTCTCTGATTTTACCATTCCCTGTTACACCTCTGCTCCATGAGCTGCATCAGTTGCCAGTTTGCTTCTTGGTTCATTTCACCATGATGGTTCTGACCTTTATGTCCCTTCAGGGCACGAGGCCTGGTTCACCTCTTCCCAATTACATCTGCCTGTGCCTTCAGATCTGGCAAAGGAAGTATGCTGCAGGTGCCATCTAATAAGAGTTTTCATCTGGCAGGACACAGGAAATGGGTCTTGTCAGTCATGGCATCCATTCTGTGAAACATCACTTACCCCTCCCAGTATATCTAGCCCAGTACTGTTAATAGGGTAACTGTTAGTAGTATTTTGTGAAGAAAATTGTCTAGGTGATGTTAGAAAGACAGGAATTATACTTTCATACCTAGATGTGAGAAATGGGAAATACCTCACACCAAGTTCTAATTAAGTTGATTTATTGCTCATGCCCATACTGAGGAATCTAGTCAACTAATTAGACCTAGATAAGAGTTAATGGAATTCAAGAGGGGTTGGACTTAAACTGCTTGTGAGAATATAGTGGCTCCAGGCTGATTCCTCTTTTGACTCCACCCACAGGATCTCCCTCCAGTGGAACAGTTTCCCTTCAGAAGTTGTGTGTTCACCATCACTAGAGGCTTTTAAGAAGAGACTGGACAGCCACCTGTCTGGAATGGTATAGGGTCTCTTGCTTGAGCAGGGGGGTGGACTAGAAGATATCCAATGTCCCTTCCAACACTGTTGTTCTATTTTCTTTTCTTTATCTTACTTACTGACAAGCTTGGTGATATTTGACTAAATTGATGGGTGGACTAATACAATATAGGCATGAATGCTCAATTATTTTCTGTTAAATTAACTGATTTCCAGGATTACTAGATGGTTTGAAGCATACTCTTTCCGTGTTCATATTTTTGTAACACAGCTCTTTGTTCAAAGAATATACCAAAGTAAAGCCCATGTCACACCGAACCAACGGATGTAAAGAGGATGTAAAACGAACAAAAAACCTTGCCATCCGTTCGAAAAC